>KV448537.1:0-24450 GCA_001658105.1 Rhizopogon vinicolor AM-OR11-026
GTAGTTGAACGCGCGACTTGCCGACAATTATGTAATGAAATTTGAATTCTCTGGCTCTAGAACTAGTACTACGACGTAATGATAATATGGTTGTGGCCGATCGATAAGTGGCATCTCCCTGAGACTGAAGATCCCTTTTACTTTGGTCCACACCCCTTCTACCAACTGTCGCGACACCACACTTAAATCATAATACAGTGGGCTGACCTAGGGGAAACGACACTTAAGCTTTGAACTACTCCGAGCTTCTTCCTGGTTGTGAAACATGTCCGAACTAACAGCAGCAGCGCAGCTCAAAAATGAAGGGCAACGAATTATACAAGAAGCAAGACTTTGTTGGGGCGCTCGTTAAATACAGCGACGCCCTTGCTTTGGATGATAAGAACGCTGTTCTATATGCAAACCGTGCTGCTTGCAGCCATGGGCTGAATAAGTGAGTTGTGCTCATTCTATATAATCCTGGTGGATAAAACAATTGAATTTTTAAATAGATACTTGGACGCCGTGGATGATGCACAGTTGGTACTGATGCAGTGCCATATATATGCATGAGCTATCAGGACTGATGCGAACGTCTTAGGTTACTGAACTTGATCCAGGCTATGCCAAAGGGTGGTCACGACTAGCAGCAGCTTGGGATGTAAGCCCTTTCGCTCTCCGGACTAACCAAATCTCACATCAGTAGGCCCTTGCGGACTGGCGCAAAAGTGCTGATGCTTGGCAGAAGGCGCTGAATGTGCTCCCCACGACTAACCTCAGCCCGGCACAGCGACAACAGAGGGATCAGTATAGAGCCAGTTTGAAAGCAGCGCAGGCGCGTATCGAGGCTACTAAGAAGCCAATCGTCCCTCTTTTCAAGATAAATGCGAAAGAGGGCAAGTTCCCGTGGCAAGTGGCAGCGGAAATACTCACTGAACTGTGGAATATCAAGAATATCTCTAGTAGTGTGAGCTTGAATTTCGGTCCCGTGTACCCCTGCTGAATGGTGTCGATGGTTACTACATGCAGGCTTGGGTGATCGCATATGCATACCAGGTAAGTTTTTGCAAGTTCCTAACAGTCAACGTGCCGAGTCCTAACGTTTATCAGGAGTTTACTACAGGTGTAAACAAGATGAAGGAGTTGAAATTACACGCTCAAGCACCGGAAAAATTTGGGTGTTACGGAAGTACCGATGTGAGTTCAGGCTTGTCTCTTTGCGCATGCAATGTTGTGATACTTGCACGCCCAGGCCTTGGCGCATTTGACCAATGATGTGCTGCGTGATGACCGCGCGTTTCATATCGATCAACCGGACTGGATTAGCATGTATAATAAACAAGGTCATTTTATCTTAGCATCGTGTACTGAAATCGTACTGACGAAGGTTCAGTCATGTTCGAAGCTACGGCTCGTCATGCGTGGGATTCTGAAGGGCTTGAGACGATCAAGGAACAGGCCCAGAAACGCCTGAAGGAAAAGGGCTGGAATGATGTACGCCCCGCTTTGTCCGTGACTGTTCGGTGCGTAAGGATGAGCTCTGTCAACACTTATTGATCATTCACCGCAGTGCATGGATAATGAAAGCTTCATTGGATGGTAGTGTAAGACAAAAACCTCACAGTGCTGTTCAGCATCTCAAACGAGCTCTCGACTTGCTTGAATGGGGACAAACTATTTGGAAGGATTTTCCAAAGAGCGACAGGGGAACAATCTTTGAGGATACGTTTGTAGCAGGTGTTCGTGCCTTCTATCTCAAGACGTTCATGAACGTGAGTCGCAAGTCTCTGTCTCTTGGGCTCTGAGTGATGGCATGACAGGCTTACAGCACCGACCCTGGCTTGAACTCCAAGTTTCCCCTTGAACAACTGAAGGAAGAAGCTGAGGACCTTGTCAAAGAGACCGATAGAGTCTTACAGAATCCTACTAAGGAGCAAGTTGACCCTGGCTTCTTCTTGTCTTTCACCTCCTACCCTGCTGGAATTGCCCATTCGTATGCCCTCCACTTCCCCACACTTTCGGTTGCTCATTTTAGCCTTAATTTGCAGGATGATAGGACTCTATCATGTGCAGATGGCCCAATACGGCAGTGATCCTGTAGAGGGGATGTTTAGCTTTATCAAAGGGGCGAAGGCATACTTGGACGCAGCTGATAAATACCCCGAAGATGACGAGTCGCATTCATGTAAGCGTTCCAATTTTAATGCGAATCCGAGTGCACGTTTCATATACTCTTTGCAGGGTTCTTGAATTCTGCTCTGGATTGCATGCGACACGCTAGGGTCCGCGTTGGCGAGTTCAACCAAGTTGCTATTCGTTTGCAGGAAGCTGCGCCCAAGATGATGAAAATATGGGCGCTCTCTTCGCTGGCAAAAGTCGATCGAGATCAGAGAATATGAGCGAACCTGGACAACGCACGAGACATCATGAAGCGTGTTGCTGAAAGGAAATTGACGCTGGATGATCCCGTACCGAGTTTGTTATCATGATTCACGTATCCATCACGTTTTCTAGCTCATGCCATATGTATTTGTAATGTTCGCCCCGCATGTAGCCCCATACAAAGCCCGCTAATCTTGAAAGAATTCCTGCAAGCCCTTCGCCAGGCGTATCATGCCTTTCTCGATGATATCTTCAGTGCCACCGAAGGTTGCACGTAAAAATCTGCATCGCTATCGGAGAGTCAGACAAAGTACTGAAGTTTATGACCTTGGTAATACTTACATCACGCAACGGCAGATGCCTATCGTCTTCCACCCATAGGCTATCTTCCGGTATAGCGAATGTGGAAGATGGCATGAACACAACGCCGTGGATGTTCATTAGCCTTTCGAAAAGCTCCTTCAGCAGAAGTTCTGTATTCGTCCTTGCAGTGACAGGCGAACCACAATGATATGGTTCGGTAATGTGACGAGGATGTTTCTCAAAAAAGACTTCTATCCACACAAACATCCCTCCTTCAGGGCAGTTGACACTCGCATAACCGGTAGGTTCCACTTCGCGTCGAAAAACCTCGAGAAGGAAGTCACGGCGTCGCTGGTAGTCCAATCGTAAGCTTTGCAGTCACAGACAAAAGCCCTCCACTTTCCAGCCATGTTCGCTGAGCATCTCGGTGATGAACATCTGCCCGAATGCGTGCGGAGGCATGGTTGAGGAATCGGTATAGTCTGCCAGTTTTTGGTGAAAAAGCTTGTTGCTTGTGATCCAACCAAATCGCATTCCGGGTGCAAGCACTTTGCTGAACCTTTAGATAGTGGGTTATGGATAACACGATGGTGGTTAGAAAGCCTGAGGGGTATGTAGGGTTTGGGGGGAGCACTAACGTGTCGATGCGAAGCACACGGCCATCTACATCCATTGACAAAAATGTGGGTATCAACGGGCTTTTGAAATCTCGGATAAATTCATCTGGATCTGCTGGAGTACTGTGCTTTTGAGGTATATCGTACTGCAGGAAGTAATAAGGATCTGCGAGAAGAACGTCAAATGACGCGCGCAATGATATCGTCGACCTTATCCAGATTACTTACCGTCCTCCATGATAATCAAGTCCCATCGTTGTGCAATATCATAGATCTTCTTGCGACGGTCTACGCTCAGCGTGGATCCAGTGGGATTTTGGCCTACTCTGATGAGACATTCAACTTCACGGCGCTCTCTCACCTGAAGCTTAGAAGGCTTACGGGATAATATAGAGGACATGAGGCCGTCTTCCTAACTTCACCTCGTCCCATTTGGCAAGGACCTTTTCCAGCTCCTCGGGAATAATACCACCAGAGTCCATCTTGATGCCGACCCACTTGATGCCGTATGCCAGAGGGCAGTTAGTCATACCTACAGCATAAAGTTATAGTTAGCTCAGGGTAACATTCGAACAAACTACTTCCACTGACTAGGAAAGGAAAACTCATCAGTCAAGAAGTAATCTCCCTTCTCCCCCAACAAGCGAAAGATCTTCGTGATACCGTCAGAGTTTCCCAATGTCAACAACACATGATGATTCGGTGGAGCAAATATCAAATCTGTGAAGTTAGCGAGCGCCTCTCTTCACTGTTGAAGCCCGGCGGCCCGGCCATATGGGAAGGCATCTCGAATGGATAGTGCACATTCCTGATCTTTGTAGGAGTGTATGATCTGTGCGGGGCCGGAGTTGTTACGCCACGAGGTAACTGGATCGAAAGAACCTTGCACGGATGGCACTTCGTACATGACTTGTCTGAACGGATACAGCGAATGGTGAGGATCACCTGAAAGGCTTTCGTTTGATTATATTTCATCACTATGGTAGGGAGGATTACCATTTGCCATGCTGATGAGATCAGTGACCGGGCATTCACTGATGACCCGCAGAATATCTTTCACTGGATTGGCGACTCGATCTCTAGCCTCACTAGAAAGGTGGTGCGAAAGGTCGATGACATTGCTAGTTCCATTGCTAGTTCCATTGTTATCGGTTTCCATTGAACGTGTGAGATAAAGTATAGAACGCGATGGTCTCTTCGATGCCGCTGATAGTATGCCATCTAGCTACCGAGAAATCCGAGAAGCGACGATATATCTGGCAGTAATCGTTGCGTTAGCCGAGGTCCGAGTCTTCCTTTGCTGCATTCGTCTATCCCTGCTGGCAGCTAAAGCATGTGTGCGAGGAAGATCTGGAAACCGGGATGATAAATTGTGAATGCTGTCCAGTACGACCAACTTCGAGTCCGGACTGGCACCTCTAGAGTTTCTGTTTTGCTGCGGAGAGATGAGATATTCTAATACCATTACACCATATTTTACGACACATACCGATAGCTGCGAAGACGGATGCAGTAGTGCTGCGAGCTTGGTCACCACTATGTTGTTTGGTGTTTCGTAACGGTGTTAAAGAGGCACCATTTCCATACGAGATGTTCGCTTCATCAAAGATGTTTCCGAGTCGTCCGCGGTAGTATAAACAAGGCTAGCCACGAGGTTAGTCCACAAGCTTGAACGGCATTTCGAAAGGGAGTGAAGAGGCACTTTGATACAATTTGTAAGATGTACGCTTCAGCAAAGAAATTTTCTCCAGCTGTTGGTTGACAACGTCCTGCAACACAACATACATTACTTGATATGCTAGAAGTTGCGACGTTAAGCAACCACCGCGTCACTTATCAAGATTGTCATTCACCAAGAAATTCTAAATAGAATGTACAATTACCTGCCAGCACGTTTCAAGGAAGGCGGTTACTTACCCTGTAGGTGACAGAGGATGCCGTCCGCGCCGTGGCTCTGTTCAGGAATGGAAAAACTTCAAGATCTGCAAAGCTAGAATCCCAAAGTGAATTTATCAGTGACTCCATCATGCCTGAGGAGACCTCCATACGTGGTTCTATAAGCACCTGCCCAGTGAATTGGTGTTAAGTATGAACTCTTTTTGCTTTGGTCAGGAGGTACATTATTTACGCACGCTTGCATTATGATTACTCAGCCGCATTCTCCTTGAGTTTCCCCTTTTTTCTCTAACGTCGTGCTCTCTCTTAAGGTATTATTTAGCATCTATCGTGATTTTTACTTATATTCTCGTCTCTTCTTTCAGTATCTAGGTCGTTGTTGTTGTGTTTGAATCGCGCCTCGATCCTGAGACGTCTGACAACTGGCCCTTTACGGTTATACAGATGACGTGCTAATGAACAAACTATGGAATTTGTTCCCGATAGTGACTGAATAAAGTTACTAAATACTGAGCTCGAACGGTCGGCCAAAATGTTGGCGGAGTAGGGGAGAAGATGTATACCTTCTCCCATGTATCGTTCTGTGCTCGCAACTTAACAGATAGTAGTGTGTGCCTGGGTTATAGTTAGGCATATCTAGACCACAGAAGTAGGTGCCACGCACCTCGTTTCCGTCACGAATCACCACCACGGTGATAGCACAACCGCTAGTACCCTTCATCCATGCGGATCTAGATATGAAGGTATTGCAGACAACTAGTACATAACTAGGGTGATCGTTCGCGAAGAGGCAAGTGGAGTCTGGCCTCTGGAAGGTTTGATGCGGGCGTTTTTGGAGTGTAATGTTATGGTACTGATCACAAATTTATGATTTGCAAAACGACACGAAACCCTTTTCACCTACATAAACTCAACGTCGCGGCTTGTTCTAGCGTGAACCAGAGGTTGGTTATGCGCTGACTCAAAAGATAAGGATAAGAGACAGCGTTTTACATGAGCATGATTACGATGTCAATACCATGCCTGATTTTGAATCTCATATAGCACTGGCGAGATTTTTTGCCAACTCATTGCGCCGTCGCGCGGGAAAGACTGACATCGGTACCCTGAAACACAAAAGAAGAAAACGTCCCCTAAAAGGAGACACAGGGGTGCCATGAGAATTCTTAGAAAGTCTTCTGAGGCAGCTTCAGAAGCTGCATTGATATGAAGAGATCCGGTATGGCAATGCATTTGCGCCGTGATGGCGCCGGAACTTCTACTTGGTCTTGGTAAAAACTTGGCACCGAAACAGTGGCTAAAGTTCTGCAGCTCTCCACCAACTCTCCACCATTCAAATCCTGTGTGAACGTGGGTCTCGGCTAGCTTTTCTACTGAAACAATGAAGCTGATAGCTGTCCATATTCACGCGTGTTGAGTTCTGACGTGTGGACATGTCTTATTCTGACTGCCGGATGCGGTTGCGACGTCAGCGCGTGAGCTCGTGATCGGCCTTACCCCGCATTATCTACATAATAGTGCCCCGCAATATTCAACCTTATTGCTGTAATTATTAAAAGCTATTTGAACAGGCTGCTGCTAGCCTGGCTGTTTGCCTTTTAGCCAATTCACTGCTCAACAGTCTCGAAGGCTTCACGAGTTGTAATCGTAAAACTGCTTTATGTAAAGGAGAAAACCTCAGCATATGATCGGGCTTGATCTGGGAGGATCTGATTGGCCACGTGAGATGACACGATCGGGGTTTGCCACCAACCCAATTATAAAGTCGCCTGACTGATGTGAAAATCTAAAAGTTTCCCCCTACTTCCCCGTCTCTATCTCCTATATACCACAGCCCACGAATATGAACGCAGATAATGACAAGGACGATTCAGTGAAGCATTCTCAGCCAATTCCGATTACTACTCACCACTGGAGACGTCGTTCAATGTCTGTTTCCTCGGACCCGTCGCCCCCGCAAGTGCAGACACCGTTGAGCCCCAACTCTCCTCGTGTTCCAGTCGCTTCTCCGTCTAGCTCTCCTATCCTTAATTTTCTCTCTCAATCCCCAACGGCAAAATCACCTTCTTCTCTTCCTTACCGTGGGTTTGGCGCACCTGTGTTTGAAGGTCAGTTCCTTAGTCGATTTTTGTCTTCCTCTCGTTGACTCATCTCTACCGCCATAGAAGATTCCCTTGAAGAGTTTCCGGCAACTGTCCATGCTCGTCGATCTGGCACGACTGGGCGGTTTGTAACACCTTCATCCGTCGCCCCTGAAAGTCAGCTTGACCGGGGAGCCGGGTTGTTGAGGCGCCTATCGCTTGGAAGTGCACTTGCGAAGGTAATCCGTTTTCATCATGCAGTGTTGCGCCGTCGATTTATCGATTCTTTAGCCACCCAATATGGACCACACTCGCTCTCAAAGTCCTCCGCGCCCCGCCGCTCCACCTAACTCCGCTATCACCCCCACTACTGCATCGCTACCCCCATTTACCGTCCGCAGGGCAAAGCGCTCGGCGACCGTGAGCATTGACAGTGGACGCCAGCGTCGTGCGCCTTCCCCAATGGGAGAGAGGATTCTGAAGGGTCATTTCGACGGCTTCAACTGACAGTCTATATACTCACCGCCATGTCCCCGCTAATCATATACCCGCCAGACCCTCTCTCCGCGCAAACATAGCTTTCTCACTGCATTCCGTCAACACTATCCAAAACCTTTGTTGGAGTCACCAGAAGTTCTGCGTTATGTGACATATACAAAGCAGCTGCCGCTTCTACAACTCTTAATGCGCTTTGATATCTATCGGCTGGCTAATATCATTCGGTTCAAATTCTCACTTTCAACTTGTACCATCGTCGTTCGTCGCACCTGCACCGAGGCATCCCACTGGTGAGTCCAATTCAAGGTAGCAGGGGTCATGGGCTTATTTACTCGTTTTAGATCACCATATACGCCAACACTTTGGACTCTGTTCTTTTCCTGTCTCTTTTGTGTGAAGTGCTCCCTGCACGCTGGTCCACGTCCTGTAACTTGTATCGTCTCCTATATTCGTTTAGTGAACGTTCGCTTTTGATCGTGCATGTACTACCACAAAGTTTCGCGATAAATTTAAAATCTTACGAGTGTACAAATAAGCATGAGTCAGGCCTGAAGCGGCTGAGCTTTCGATATGAGTCATTGATGATGGTTCTAGTCTCCCCTAGGTTAGAGCATGACATCGGTACGTACTGATCGGCAACTTACCGCACACTGCAAGCCGGTCTGCCGGATTCAAGCGGAGTTTAATTTATGTCTTAATCAGGATAATTACCCTTCTTTGCGTTCTAGTCCATTTTGGCATGCATACGAAGTAAGAAAAAGCATTTCATTTTGAAAGTCTCCCCGATGAATCCTCAACGAAGTTGTACCAGACGCTTAATTTCCACTACCCTCATTAAAATAAGGCGACTGGTTTCAAGACTATTGTTACCCGCTCCCGCCCTTCCATGGACGTCGGAAGTCAGATAGACTGTCCCCGAGTGCCTGTACGCCCCAAACGCTCGAGGAAAGGGCAAATTGGCCGAAATACACATATTGTACCAGGTCAAACTTCAAAGCAAGCTTATTCCAAAATTCGGCTATCGCGATGTTGGAACAGAGCAGGACATGAGTCATTCAATTCATTGATCATCCAGATTCCAGGGCTGCGACTCTCGTAGCTTAGGAAACGTGAAGGGAAATTAATTTCAACAGCGCGATAGCAAGTTTAAATTTGATTAGTATGTATGTAACTGGTACAAGCGCGCAGATAACTGATATGACATTCATATAGGCAACACCACGGTCACCTCGAGGCCCCTTGAAATTAATGCCAACTTCTGACTGTATCCATGTTATCATGGTGGAACGTGGACAGTAAACTTGATGAAACGTTCCAGCTACCTGTCCACGTTCCATAGTAATTTTTGTGGTTCTCAAAATTCCCAACGTAAAATTTACGACCCAATGGACTTCTGATGCCAACAAGGAAAAAGAAGAAAAGGCGATTCTCAAACGCTGCCTGCACGTATCGATCCTGCCGCTTACCACTCATCCGACTTTATGGAGCTGGGAATTGCGCTATTACACCTGAATGTGAGTTTTGACTTGTCCGAGTTAGTGATAGTGGCTCATCGACCTGGTCAGTATGTTAACGGTAACCGTGCCTTCCCATCTTCGGTATAGATCGCAATTGACCGTGTAATATTAATCAGTGGCCGTAGCATTTCTCTGGGTGAAGACTAGTGTCCTACTTCTTCAGGGGGGTATCTAACAGTTTTATTTGGTATAGGTGTATGATTACTTGATCACCATTTCCAACGAGGTACGTGAGAGTCTGCATAACACTTATTTGAGTATTTATTTCATGTTCATTCCCTAGGTCACCTTTATTTTCAATGGACAACGGAGCAAGGCCAAAATAATGTATTTGATCTGTCGATATGTCCCGTTTGCCTTCGTGACTTTTGAGATGCTCTGTGCGTCAAATATGTCACTCCTTCAAGTTCGCTCTCTGATTAGTGACTCTGCGATCGTTTGCTAGTGGCCGTACAACCTGCCTTATCACAGACTGTAAGTTCTGATAAACATCTAGTAGCCTTTGAAACTGAGTACCCGAGGTCAGCTATGCCAGAAGTACTATTCATTGAACACTTGTCAGAACTTTGTGGTCAATTCGCTCGTTTCAAATACTGACGTCTGCGCCCTTCTAGACATTGGCGGTGTGATATTGGTCTGCGCGGAATGTGTGTTTTAAATAAACTCCACCATCTCGTTATTAAGTCCTCCTTCCAGGTATATTCATCACGCGTGCATGCGCGCTTTGGGGTAACAAACGATCAATTGTTGCTTTTTTTGTAACCAGCACGGTGGTGTGTAGCTAAATTTTCTTGCTCTTATATTTAACCCGACTGTTTGACTTGGATCAGCTCTATCTCGGTGTTACCATCTTAATACTGACGTTGTACACGTCTGGAACCTCGGGTAAGATTTATTACACGCCCACATTGTTCTTCAACTGGATGATTTACTGTTGTATTTAGTCATCACATCGCCAATACCCTCCGTGAGCTGCTTCGATTCTGGTGAGAACATCGTAATTGTGGCAGCATACAGTTTGCTTGTCCTTGCGGAATTAGGTGAGCTTCAACCTGCTAATGGAAATATCAATTTGACGCTGTGTAGAAATTTTGCTCTTCTCGTTATACAAAGCTTTAGCGAGCTTCAGAAGTTGGGGTCGTGAAAATCAATTACTGGAGGTTCTCATCCATCACAACATATTCTACTTTGGTTGTGGAGTGTGTGAGGAGCTATCATGCGGAACGCAAAGACCGATCACTGAAAATGAACCTGCAGGCCTTTCCGTTGCTGTTATTTCAACGACTGCTCTATTGCAGGTCAGTGTCTCGTCCTCACTAGAGGTTATGTGTTGATGATACTCCAAAGGCATCATATGGCAATACGATGGCTAAGTACATCCCATTCCTCGGCATCGGTTAAACAAGACTGAGACGTCCTCCAGTGCACAAGTCGTATTCCATGCGCTCCTGGTGACAAAAATGCATCGTGATCTGTGGGAAGCAGACCGGCTTGCCGATCTCCAGAATTCTCTTGATGCGTCACTTACGACGTTCGGTGTAGCGAGTGCGATGAGCCAATGATTATCGTCATCGACACATTTCCTGCGCGTTCCCTTCCATAGCATTCACTGCGCTAATAGGCCCTGTAATACTTATCATCATTCCATTTCGACTATCAGAAAGGACGGCAAGTCCGTTCCAAACAAATCTACTCTGATTGGCCCATGGACGCCGATGTCATGCCGAGTATGTCTCGTCCTAAATTGGGAAACGCAACATTACCGACTTTTGAGGAACTACGATCACGTCACAGAACAGGGTTACCTGTTGCCTGCGAATGTTATGACGCACCGTAGCAGTGATTGCGTGTAAAAGCGGAATGGTGCTCCCGAGGGTGAGCGTCCCTGTGTTGTAATCGTGCCATATGCCAACGGGACCTCCGGTGATAAGTCAATGACATCTCTTGAGAATGGGTCTTATCAGGGCCACAGTGCTTGCATGTTTGTAGCTTGGACTATTTTATGAAGGAATCAGGTTCGCATGATTACTCACTAGCTCAAATAAGTTATACTAAATTTCCAAACACATAAAACGGCAGAGTCAAGTGACTTCGGGACAATCAAACCGCCACACTACGAAGACTCGTGCTCACCATGTACTCCACTGAGGACATAGTTGAGCTCGAACGGGTGTTTTTGAACCTTAAGGTAAGTAATACCTCGTCTGTTTTCTAACTCTGTACATATAATCTCTCTCAAGTACGCCAGTGGTTCGTAGTATCCTTGAAACTGTATTGATATGGAATCCACTAATGACCCCATACAGTGGTTGTAACTTCATGCTGGGTAAGCTAGCGTCAATCACTCACAATTAAACCTAATGATCAATATCACCGCAGGCTTATGACTATTTCCTCACCATTTCCGACGAGGTGCTTGCTTTACCTACATAGTAGGGTAGCTATACAGGCTTACATAAATATGTACACCATCTCAGGTTGCGTTTCTGACGCAGTCGCAGTGGAAATGGGCGAAGTTCCTTTACCTTGTCTGCCGATATCTTACCTGCGTTTTCTTGACATTGACGATGCTGGGTAAGTGCTACATTAAATGACTTTGGTTTTTTCATCCATAGTGTCCGCAGTGGCGTTTCAACTCACGATGTCGATTCAGGTGAGTATTTCAAATACCATGAAGTCGTACCTCAACCTAGGAGTCATGATAGATGTGTCAAGTGCTATACTCCGTAAACACCTGTACGTTTTCCTCATCTCTTCAAGAAAAGTCATTTATAATAGGGATTTGACTCAGACCTTGGAGGTGTAATTATGTTGTGTGCCGAAGGTTTGCTATTCCATGTTCCCATGTCTGCAGGGCCAGTGATCCTAACCTGCAAGGTGTTTTCTTGGCCCGTACTTGTGCGATTTGGGAATTTAGAAGGCGTATGATGGTTATATTCCTCATCAATGGGGCTGTCAGTCGCAATCTTCACTGGGGTCCCCCCACGCCCACGTCCATTGAACTCCAATTGTCAGATGTATGTTATCATTTCCGTCATTGTTCTCTCTCTCGGGCGAGCCTCGCCCACAAGTGGGTTTCTCTCATTCCGATGACGTTTTGCCACGCTGAAATACTTGCAGTCACGAAGTCTCCTATCCCTCTCACAAGTTGTTTTTACACTGGCGATAACGTCACCATCATAATTGTCTACGTGCTTCTGGCTGTACTGGAGATACGTGAGTACGTCGTCACTTATTCCCTATGGTACTTAAGTCCCACAGAAATATGGTGCTTCACAGTTTACAAAGCCGCTACAAGCTATTGGCTAGAGGGAACCCATAATCGCTTGTTGGAACAGTTGATCCACCACAATGTCATTTACGTGACTTGCGGGCTTGGTGAGCTACCTTCATACTGTCAGATTTTCAATTGAACATGCAGATTTACTGAATGATGTGATGGTACAAAGTTTTCTCTCTCGCAGTCATATTGACGACAGTACTTATCAAGGTTAGTGGCACCGAAGAAGTATGGTGTCATGAGTATTGATGATAAGTGAACCCTGCCAGGAATCTGATGGCTTCATGATTGGGAAGTTTGTACGCGTCTGGCAAGTAACCGTTCACGCCTTTCTAGTGACGAAGATGAGTCGTGGACTCTGGAGAACAGCCCAGCGACGTGCATATCAAGGTTAGACAGGCTCGGACTAGGAATTGACCAGGAGCTGAATCTTTCGTATCGGAGATTCCCCTACATCATTCGAGGAGAGGAATAAAAACACGTATTGAGACGGAGAATCAATGGGTGAACGTGTATAACGCGTGTAACGAGGAGTGATTGAGTATGTAAAGAAAAGTATGTATACGTACGAGAGTCAAATCTCGATAGTGCATTTACCAGAATATTTTACCTTCGGGCTCGCAGCTCATGCTGCACCTTGCAAAATTCAGTTGTGAAATTCGCGTCTTCACCTTTTTATTTCATCCCTTTACTATAACCCTCGATGAATCACTTGAACGGTCTCTACATACAAGCAACTGTACGTTTGAGTATACTCATCAAGCCCAGGAATGTAGACATTTCTCCTACCTCTGGGCTGCAGACAGGTTGACATTTGATCCATACGCTACAATCCAACCAGGATATCAGTTCCTGGGTATCTTCTCTCCATCCATCCATCAATCGAGTGGTTTCAAGGTCTCTATTGTCCACCTTAAAGAGAGTATTGAGCCCGCTCATCACACCGGTGGCCCACATTTTCGTCGTAACACGACAGATTTCCCTAGTTGTTCCCTGAACGGCTTTCAGCAGCAAGTGTTCCGAAGACGTCATTAAGGGTATTTGGGTTATCATCTCGGAAGTATGTGTTGTGGCACATCGTTTGAAGGTCGGGTATGCCCACTGCAAGGCATCTACGCCCAAAGCGTTTGATATGGCGTAACCATAATACGAAGTTGTGCCTGCGCCAACCTCGCTCGTTGAAGGAGTGAGTTCTTGAGAGTCTGATGAGGTAAAGTTGAGGAGATTCGAATCGATCTGCGTATCGATCAACGATAGCGTAGATAAGGGTCTTCCAGTCAATACCGCTGCCTACCGGGTCTGGTCGACTGACGATCCCGGTAAGCCTTTTCATCACCCGTGATATGTCCTCAGATGATATCCCGAGCACGCGGTGGTCGCACCGTTCAGGATCTGCGCGAACTGGGATGAGGGACGGTGCCAGTGCGGTGTCATAGAATGAGATAAGGCCAGGTAGGTCGAGCACGATGCGGGAATCTCCTGGGTAGTGATTGCGCCATGAGCCGGAGTGCATGGCTTCAAAAAAGCGAATCTCTGCAAAACTTATTGCGTCAGTCATATTGACGCACGTGAAAAAAAACACTGACAGATATCAGAATCAGGTGGCACACTGCCAGGACCCGCAGACCCGGGTGTGCATCTGTCTTAGGTGTGGTGACATTCAAGAAAGACACAACCTCGACACCAGCTGTGGGATCACACAACATGGCTTCACTGGATCGTCGCCAGTCGGAAGAGCAACGCAAGGCTAGGAGTATACGTACAAGTTCCATTCCATCCTAGAAATTTGGCAACTCAGCGTATATCTACAGCGTTATGAGTCACAGCTAACCTCACGAAGTCATCGATTCCAAACTCCTTGCCCCATGCACAGAGGTATCTAATCCAATGCAAATCGTCGCGGAACCGATCGGTTTGCGGTTCTCCCCATGTTATTATATCCTGGATGTCCATAGTACCTTGGCAGCACTGCTCCCATCAAAATACAATTTAAGAGGTCGAATTGCTGCCAGCGTGAGGTGCCAACCACCCCCCTCCATTGCACGACAGAAAATCATGGAATGCTCTGGGTCCATAGATATCCAATCGGGCTCAGTGGGTATGGTGTCCTGGATGGTGCCGTGATAAAGCAAAGTACCGATCAGAGTCACCTCTGGCACTATGTTATGTCCTACGAAAGGATGAAATATTTTTCTAGTGCAATAATCCGCCGAAACGTACCATTACAATACTACTTGCTTGATTACTGGAGTATGCCGTTGTGGAGACACAAAAGACAATGAAATAGACTCGATGACAGCGAAGTGGACAGATGGCAACGGGGAGGATGCAGATGACAGTGGAGTGGGACTCCTGATAGCGGAATGGCGTATGCATTGGGTAGGATGGACAGGGTAGATCTTGGTGGATGAGTGCTTGGATGCCAGCATAGGAAGGAATGATTCCGTCATGACATCGTCAGGGAGTGCAAGTCTTGACAGACCTTCATTAAAATTCCACTGCTCAGTGTTGGAACTTAGACTATCATGATGATATGGAGACACGGAGGCATTATCAGCGTTCGAATTGGTGATATTCAGGGATAGAACACTGGAATCTTTTTCCAATAGTATTGATCGGAAACTGTGCAGGAATTAATGCCAGGGCAACTGACCCCAGGCTGGGGACTGCCAAGGGGGACTTCGAGCGCATTATGAGGGCTCGCTGCTGGGAGAATACGGGCACCAGCCCGAAGCACTGTCTTCTTGACTGTCTGGGCTAAGTTGTAACGGCACTGCACAACCAGCCGGTGCTGACACAATGTTTCCCGTATTGTACTTACCTAGGGCGTCTAAAGGCGGAGACGAGTTGTTGGAGGGCCAAAGCCTTGCCAGAATCTCGTATGTGCCCATCAGCAGCTGGGGTTTAAGTCACAGAAAGTCACTGCATTAAGTCGACGTTAAGGCTGACCAAATAGCAATAGTATGTGGCATAGTACATACGTTACACACCATCTAATTTGTCGAGCTTATCTTAAGTTAGAACATGTAATAAATGACATCCATATGAGATAATTTTCCTGGCCTTGACAATACATTCCATAACCAAGGACTAGTCGATGGGGTTCTCGACTCATGCATGTAGATGTTATGTTATTTGAGGACCTGGAGGCATAGCTAAGCTTCTCAAGCTGTCCTCTACTCAAATATCGTCACCGGACAACCAGACATGTCCACAAGTTGCAGCTGCAGGACTGTTTGCTGTCTGTGACAGACCTACGATCAAAACAAGCTGCTCTGTATGCTTAGTTTAGTAACTCCTTCTGTACACCAGATTAGATCATACCAACCAAGTTCCGTCACTGACGCACGTCCGAAACCACGCAGGAGGGAATGTTTATCTTGATCCAGATTCAAACCTTCCCTCTCTGAGTACTGCCGCCCAAGTTCACGATCGGCATGGGTCGCTTCGAAAACACGATCTTCTTTTTCACGACGGCAACGATGCCCCAGCTGACTCCAGTGTTTGAAGCGTCATCCATGACTCTGGAGTCATCTCCATCAATAGGACAGTCATGCGGCTTAGAGGTTTCCTTGCGACGCATCACGCCCAAAGGCTTAGGCAAGCTCACGACCTTGCCCTCGAGTAGGTGGTGCCCAATGATCAAGGTGGGTTTATTCTTAAAGGTCTTTTAGGTGATCGTCAGTGACTGAGAGAACTCCACAGACCGCATCCTTGAGATTCAATTTGCCAACGAACTGCCCGTCTCTCGTGGCGTCTTCACTGCACTCTATATCGAGCGTGCCTTGGAGTTCTATGAGAACAAGTTCATCGTGATCAAGCTTCGCGATACATGGCGGGAGTTTCGGATTAAAGGCGCTGGACGGCGAAACGGTCACATCAATCAGCATGGTTGTGCAGACTGAAAGAACGTCCATCAATTTGTCAGGGCCAAAGAGAGACCCCAGGAACCGTCTGGGCCGTAAGTGTGGTACATATCTTCGTCACGCAGAGTAATATCTATAATGTGTTCGAATATCGAAAATGGTATGTATTACTTCTAGGGTATGGCCCGGTTGGTATCATATGGGGTATGCTATGGCTTACTACAGGGAGCTAATATCTATAGAACTAGCTTTGGCAGCTACAGGGGGTAATCGCCAAAGTCCCAGCTATAACATTCCTACAATTTTCATATTGAATTCAACTAAGCACTGTGAGGAAGATAAGTAGCATCACTTACCACACAATCTTCTTCAACTGTAGCGGGTGGAACCTCCCGACCAACATCTTCGCTGGGCTGCCAGGGCTGGCCCAGAACTTCTTCTATAACACTGACGATGCCATGTTTGCGTATGTCAACAGACCAAGAAAGATTCGACACGGTATCATATACGATAGTTTTGCCTAGGTGACATCTAGGTTGCCTCAGAGACGCGAGTAACCCAAAAGCAGGAAACATACCTAGTTTCCATTGCGAACCCGCCAAGGGCGCAAGAGGACAAAATGCCATTGCAGGTTCCCATTGCAATTGGATCTGCAGTGTGGTATACATGTGTGACATGATGAGTTGATGGCTAGAAATGGTCCATTACCATCAGGATGATACGCACACTGGAATTACTTACTGGTGATGGTAGATGGAGCCGCCTTGCAGCTAATCTCTCTCCCGGTGACTCGAAGGCGACCACAGGGACACCAAACGTGACACCAAGAAGAGAAGCCACGGCACCTCCTTCTCTCCCGGGTGAGCGACAACACCGCTAGCATCAACAACAGATACTTACCCAGCGAGTGCCCGATAATCCAGATATCCGATGTAGGGTACATATACGTTAGATTATTATATAAATTCTGGTCCAAGTGAGCAAGGGAATCGAACGATAATGGTATGCTTACCGTTCCAATGGGATAAAATAGACTGTCTTCCACCAGAGCCTGCTCCAGACAATCCTGGTCACATTTCCACCCGTTACGATAGCATCCACACACGGTCGTCCACGTCCAGTCTATTCTGGCACAACAACAACTAAAAAGTAGGTTATCGTTCAATTTATCCTTCTTAGCAGTCGGGCCCGCGTCTCCCCACAATGCTGCAGAAGTGCCCTTGATAGATAGTACGACAATGGAGTTGTCAGGCGTCGCAAATACATAACCTCGGAATCCATCAGCATCTGGTTCCCATCCGAATGGATAATGCTACAAAGGGAGTACTCAGCAACAGCTTGCATGCACAATACAAGGAAACCTACGGACATTGGGCCACATATCGCTAAGTTCATACCACTGGCTATCATCAGGGGTCACGTAGGCATTGTTCGTCATTTTAGCGAGTTCTAGTAGCGTCTTCCGACTCTCGACATTCGGTCCTATGATTTCAGCTTCGTGCCAGGGCAAATTTGCGCTTTGTGCGTGCCGTATGGAATGTATCCTCGCATCATTGTAGGCGCTAAAACTAGATGGGCGGTACGAGGTTAGATATCGTGTATCTATTGAATAGGATGATTCATTGCTGTAGCTCGTCGTCGATGACACGTCGGAGAACACCACATGTGCATCGAGTGAGATGGCATGCTCGTGCCGTAGCTCAAATTGTAGGGGTCTCTGATAATGAGCACTTTGCGGCGGCTGGCTACGGCCAAGGAGAAAATCCAGTAAGAGGACAAGGAAGGCCGTCAAGGGTGTTGGAAGCATCGAGCATCACAGCGAATCATACAAACGTTGCAGGTAAAAGTCCTAGTGTTGCTGACTCAGCAAGGAGGTTGCGAACAAAATGTTGTTGCTTCTTGAAATGCTTTTGGGCAGATACACATCCATCGAGCGCCAAAGCAAATGTGATTATTTACAAGTCTATGGGAACTGCGAGTGTGAATAAGAATACACAACTGAATGCAAAGAGTAAATTGGCAATGAAATGGTAACTCTACAACTGGATCAAAGCATATTAGAGAGGGGTAAGGTAATTATAACATTCAAGATATGGAAGCAGATAGTGCTTAAGCACTGTCGACGTTCAATGACTCCATCGCAAGGCCGAGAGTATCAGCGGTAGCAAGGGTCGCTTGTGCAACGGCGCTTTCAAGGTTTGCTGCCGGACCGAAGAAGATTTCTGGGCTAGTGCACGTAGCCACTGCACGACGCATGTGCGTGGTCAAGAAGGACAGCCCCACCTGGTAGGCCGCTGTGATCATCGATTAGCCTGGAAACACAGGTATGGAGGCACATAAACACACCGTTCATCCACCCAAAGCCCTCGCGAGGAACCAGCTTGAAATCTAACCCTTGGTTGCCATATTCGGCATCCACCAAGTGTGAAAGCTTCACTGCGTCGAACTAACCAACATTCACGTCAGTAGCATAAGGCAGTCACCGCTTATATCATATACCTTCTCAGGTACAACTCCATTGAAGTCAACAAACGCTGTAGTCATCCTACAGTAACAGACAGGTTAGTTCTAGCATGAACAAGATTAGGGTGTGCCACGCACATGTAAAGGAACCTGTACGCTAGTCGCTGAGCGTCGTCTAGGTAACCGTAACGCTCTAGTCCGACCCAAGCCATCATTTGATGAGGAGGCCATGCATAGCTGGAATCGAACAAGGGTTAAGCCTGCCGTATTCGCGATATAGCAGATACGCACGGGTAATCCCACTGCCGGTTAGGCCTGTCCAAGGAAATCTTACCCCTAGACTCTTCAGTCCCCGAAACAAGGCCACCAAGTACCTCAAACTTCTTTAACGACTGCGAACTAAGCGAAGTGAGTTGATTTTCCACCGAACAAAGGCAAGTGAACTTACACGAGCTTCCAGCACTGCTCATCGCTCGCGCAACCAGCCCAAAGCGCCCAGAACGCAGTGACACTCTCGTACAGGCTTTGCTTCTCCAGGACAGTGTCGTAGTCGAAGTAAAGGTTCTTACTCTCGTTCCAGAGATATTTGTCGATCATGTCCCTCCTGTGATCAGCTCTCCTAAACCACTCCTCACTGTTTTGCGACCGAGCGGTTGAGCATTCGCGGTAGGGATTGCGGTAAGCCTCAACAGAAGGCGGGAACGGAGCCAAGTCGAAGTCCTCATCGAGCTCAAGCTCATCATCAAATACCTCCCGAATGGCCGTCCCGATATCGACTTCATATTTGTAAAGTAGCGCTTGAAGATCGATTGTCCCAAGATTTGCACATCGCTTCTCGAGTCTGTATGAAGTATCATGGCCCGATTCGCGCACGGCTCTGTCATGCAAGAAGTATTCGTCTAGCCTAGGCTCTTTGAGAATTCCATTGTTGTACTTCTCGCTGAACTCGTGAACCGAGAGGCCATGCTTCTGAGCATAAGGCTCAAGGATGTGTGTAAAGTGAGTCGCCTCAGTTTCTGGAGGAATTCCAAGACCGTCGGGGCGGAACCTGGACAGCCCTGTTTTGGGGTCAATGCGGGGCTCCGCGACCCAGATGGTATGGTACTCTTTGATGGCAGCTTGGATAGCGCGCTTCAACCACTGTCGGTTAGACTCCACATCCGAGCGATCTAGCTGATTGTAGATTTGCAATGCCATGTCCGTCAAGAACGGAGGCTGGGTTCTACACAAGTAGTAGCTCCGGCTTCCATTCAAGATCTTGCCATAATGCTTGATTTCAAATATGAAGTGGTCAACCATGCCCCTAGCCATAGTTACTTGACCATCGACAAGAAGACCGAGGGAGATGAAGTAGGAATCCCAATTGTAAAGCTATCATTGGATAGCGTTAGTCTTTTGAAACCAAAAAAAGATTGATGAAAGCACCTCATTAAAGCGAGCGCCAGGGACGATGAACGGAATGCCCCTTAAGGTCCGTCCACCTTTACCGTCATCAACCTCATTCATAGCAAGCGCTAAAATTCCCGGTTTGGAATTCAAGCTCTTGACAAATGCGGGATCATCGGGCTTGGGAGGTAGAACCTGTACATCAAGGTTCATGTGCGGTTTTTCGCGCGCCACTCTTCTATAGTATTCAGCCATTGCGGGTTCACCGTGCGGGACGTAGATGCGAGGCTGGACTCGGCCAGTACGGTTCTTGGGGTCAGCGGTAATAATCTCGAGACCATCGCCGTCAATGCGGCGAGTCAGCGAATGCCAAAATGAGTTCTTGATCATGCGCGAGAGACGGTCGACTGGGTTCTCTGTGAGACGAGCCTCGTCAAGGACGATGCGTTTGCGTCCATGATCCCTGGCTAGGGCAAGCTCCTGCAACAGGTTAGATAGCATGTAAGTTCCCTAGATAAAAATGGAAATCATAATCAGCATGGTACGATATCGTGAGCTTGCAACTCACTCGGATATCGAAAGTCTTGAAGCCATTACTCGTGGCCGTACCGAGGGCCATCATCTTCGGACCCGCATCGGTGATACTGATTTGGAAATCACCATCTGTGTCCTCCTGCTCGAGTACAACGCGGATGGTCTCTTCGACGTCGATAAGAAAGCGCCGAGGGCCCGTGACACTCTTCTCGTCGTGGGACATTCGCCGAGCCCGCATGTGGGTGTCCTCCTCGAAGAGTGGGGCACGCTTGGGGTTATACCCATGAATATGTGACTGTAAACGTGGCATAAGCAACCGGCAGAACACAAAAAAACGACGCCTTACATGACTGTAGGTTCTTGAACGAATGTATGCCTCGCCGCCGCCGTAGTATGTATCAGCCTCTCCGTGGACCGGTCTATGGGCGTCATCGACGAAGGTGACGCTGGCAGGGTGATTAAGAATGGGAGCCATGGTGATGGTTAAGAGGAAAGGAGAGAACCGAGGTGCAGATAGAAGCTTTTAGGTGACAACGAAATGGAGGTGGTGTGGTTTATAGGGTAAAGCGAAGAGTCTGACTAGGTTATTAGGGTTAGCTGAATTTATGCCACTGGTTCCGGTTAGCGCTGACTGAATTTCTTACACAGCGAGTTTACTTCAAAAATAGTCGTGGAAACCAAGTGGAAACTATGTTATCCTCCAGGCTCCAAATTTCCGCAACGGCGACCAAGAGTTGAACAAAGGCAATCAAGATTGATAAAATCTTTGACGGAATCACTGAAGATCACTCAGCATTTGTAAAGTCAAATTTTGGCTCACTTCACCTAGGTTCTATCAATGGTCTGCGTTGAGACGATACTAGTGCGGCTCTCATCATAGTATGTCCTTTGAACCTTTATTATACAGCCTCAGCTTTCGCTCCCACCTTCATCCCGGTTGAGCCGGCTTCAAGATAAGCCTTGCAGATCGGCTTTTCTTGTCATGGTCCCCGGACTCCCCACACATAGTATCGCCACGTCCGACGAGAGTGTTATTAACTCACGCGGGCGTGCGCACCGAACGCTGGACAACTACAAATGGGGATTCCACCCATCATAACGCAGCTTGGACTTCCGCTCTTTCAGCAAATTCATTAATTCATTATTCATTGCAGCTATAAATAGCCACACGTCTCCACTCTCTATGCAAGTTCCGCGCCAGCAGGGGTCAGAAGATTCACAACATCAGACACGTGTGGGCACTCCGCTTTCTCCTGACCACAAGATTACCCTCCTGTAGGAGGCTTCAATTGGTGGATGGAGAATGATCTCCACTTCGGCACACGAGTTTCAGGGCTCGGGTGGTGAAAGGGCATATTTTTATGTCAGAGCCTCCGCCTGCACTGTGCTTCCGTAGCGATCCGTAGTTCTCAACGCGAGTCTTGAGAACGCTCGTTCCAGGCACCTTATTCCGATATCCCCGCCATCCAATCACAATATTATCTGAATGGAAAAGACGCATGGCGGAGATTCACGACTCAGGTCGAACCAACATGCGGTATGTCGGGCATTTCTGAACCTAAAGATGTACAAAAACATTCGAGGCCAATTCAGAGTGATATTCGCCATAGGATGAGGCCTGAACGTTGAATTTCCATGAACATGCATCGCCCCTGTTTTCTGATCGTTAATGAGGTAAGACACCGCTATGTTCCGCTATGTATCCTAACATGGACATCGTCAGAGTACCTCTTGTGTTCCTGACCATCTCGCTGCCAACACCTGTCTCATTGACATACCAGGGGCGCAATTGTTGTTCTCAATCTTTCCCCTCGTAATCATCGAGTCAGTCTATCATAATTACCACGAGCTGCAATTTTTCCGATTCGACAGCAAATGCGAAGGGCGCCAGACTCCGTCGCACAACTCCCATGCTTGCCCGCATCGTGACTCGTGAGAGTAATAGAGCAAATCACAGCTGACATTTCGGGATGGGTATATTAGTGAGCTCCGTTCCCTTGACCACATTCCCGACACGACCACACAATCGCAGGCCGGAGAGTTACCCAGGGTTCTGTCATGCACGGTGCCGCTAGTTGCCAACGTGTACCGGAGTCTATGTAGCCCCAAGGATTTGTCACTGTCGCCGAATCGTGTCCAGCATGACTGAGAGTAGTCATTTTTTCTTTGCTTGGAGGCTTTTGTTTCGCAGGCGTTTGGCATAGTCAATTCGAAACTGCCTCGCGGCGGCTTCCGAGCTGAAAGGTGCGTAAGGCGCTGGGAGACGCTACGAATATTTGTGAATTCTGTTCACCAAACATTTCCTCCGGCTTCGCAAAGGCACCGACCTGGCCTCAAGCTAACTTGACAGTGGCGCGGTGTGTGATGTTCCTGGCTCGTGACGGGTTGATGGTGGTGCGTGTGGCACATATTCCTTCTGCGGAATACCAGAAACTACTGCCCTGAATCGGTCTGTGTACCAACATTTGGCGCTCTCGTATGTCTAAATTCATACTATTCCGCACATGCTGAGACTCTGAATTCGGCTACATTCACCTCGTAGGCCATTTCTGCTCAGAGTATGTCAGCTTATCTTCCAACCAGCGCTATGCTTCAGTTTCTCAGTACCATCTCACCACTGACCAGGTAAGCTGGTCTCCAGTAAGCATAGTTCCTTTTACAAAAATACATTGAATGACTGAGACAACCGTCACAGCTACTCCACATCTCATACATCACCCAGTTCGTGTGCCTGTGTTTGGAGCTCCCGAGTTTACGGTATTAATAGCAAGCCTCGAAGTTGTCTGGATGTTCGAAAAAGATAGTGATATCGCATGTCATCACCTATACAATTCGCAACGCCATGGAAAGCCATACGACATGTTGCATTGCCTACAAAAGGTCCAAATGCTTACTACAATGAGGAGGTTACGAACAAAACTGTGGTGGGACCTGACTCGAATGAGGAGCGCATGGCACGTCGTTCGCTGTTGCAATTGCGGCAGTCTGGATGATGTGGGCTGCGGCACTTTCTTCTGGAATCGCGACTGTTACTTGCCAGACGGATGAGCGCGAACACAAGATACTCTCAATCCGAAGTGTGGCCTCGAATCACCTGATTGGACGCCACGGTGGCACAGCGTTGAGTGGGCCACTTCAAACCTGGCAGCTGAGTTGAAAGAAATGGGTGCGTAATTTACTGCAGGCTGTAGAATAAAAAGTATATGTACTTAACTCGAGTCCTCAAGCCCATCCTGGAAACTAAATGGCCTCGAGAAGTTCGATTGGTTGAGGTTGCATTGGGTGGATCATGCTCACAATCCAACCCTCGACCAAACCTTTTCCCTGGCTGCAAGCAGTCTGAATGCAAGCTCACACTAACGCGAAGAGTGCCGTACGATGGAAGTAAGCCTGTGCTCGCCGCATCAGAGAGAGGACTCACTTTACGTTAACAATTTCAAGCTTTTTTCAAGCCTACGCGAGCGCGTAGGCGATGTTAGCGATGCCTACGCAATGTTACGCGCTCGGCTGAAATCAGACTCGGCTCAATGAGCACTCGATGAGAAGTTTGAACTTTTACATGCGGTGTCTCAACCTATGCCAGTGCGTTGACATCTTTTCAAGCGAGTAGAGGCAGAGTGGTCGCGACGAGGGGGAGATCTAATAAAC
>KV448538.1:7908-24336 GCA_001658105.1 Rhizopogon vinicolor AM-OR11-026
TAACGCCATACCATGAGCGATCCTAAATCCAACAAGGCAGACCTAGCGCGTATGACTACCCCGAAGACGAATTCCAGCGCCTATGTGTTTTTCGTTCAACCCGCGTGTCGGAGGCATCGAGCGCGCGCGTCGCTGAACTTGGAGCTGAAATACAGAGTCCGAGAGATGTGTTTGGGAAGGCGAAGGGATAGATGATGTGATATGGGAGACAGTTGTGCAGAAGGTCATGGGGCAGGAAAAACAAAAAGTGGTTCTGCTGAGCCGGAATGTTACTGCGCCTGTGGCAAGCACGGTGGACCCGATGGTCAAGGATCAAGGTGATGTGAAGAAGCCGAGAAAGAGGATGGAAATTAAGAAGTACACTGTCTCCCGCACCTGCTCTCTAAAACGCTCGCATGGCATGTGGATCTATCTGGCAGCATAAATGTAATGCACTCACCTGCGGGCTTGGTGCAGCTACAAATGATGTGTCCAAGTCCGATGTGTTCAGCTTGTGGGAAGATATGATACCCGGCGTTCAAGTAGGGAGATTCCAAACGTGAGAATTGAGTTGTACAGACGAACGAAACATATAACTACGACGAAACTTTGAAATAAATACTAGGATGAACAAAACTCTACATAAAAATCACAACGAATGAAAAAACACATCCAAGTTGCCTGTGGAGCACCGAGGAGTATGATCAATCCGAATGATTCCCAGCTACACACAAAATATGTTCGTACTCCTGGAAATAATTAAAGGCATGTCAATTGCTTCATCGGAGTTGGCAACCAGGTTAGCATGATGTTCTCGAACTCCAAGTGTAAGGATGCTACATTGTGTGTAGCTGTACGAGTTCGAAGTGAATGATTGGGACCGGAGTGAGTTTCTAAGGGGGAAGAACTACCACTACTCTGCTGCTGGATGTACGATGCGAACGGATACATAAATATGTAGTGGAAAGGGGGTGGTGTTGTAGGGTAACGATAGCGAATAGAAATGTTGACAGTGGCGTTAAGAATGGAGTACGGTATGAGACGTAAAGAAAAGGGGTTTCCGTCGCCAGGGGAATACAAGTCCTTACACAAGGATAAGGCGTGGTCCCAATATAAACATCTGCACGTTGATGAGCTGAAGGGAAGAAACAGTAACAAAACACCTTCTGAATCAAGCACCATCTGACAACCCACATTTACTGTTGTCCTCGTGTTGCAGCATCGATTCTTCGAGTACGCTCTTCGCGAGGTATTTTATCCTTCCAATTCATCTATTCGCGTTTACAGAACTGGACGTGACCTATGTGCTAATGCTATACGGCTGTCAGACATCTCAGGATCGAGGCGCGACTCAAACACAACCTAGATACTGAAAGAATAGACAACTATGTGAGTATAAGTACGCGTTATACGCTAAACAATACCTGAAAGAATAGACAAGCACGACGGTGGAGAAAAAAGGTAGTCTCCCGTATGCAGACCCTGATAAAAGATAGTCGTCCCTTCTGTGTTAGGGGGAAAAGGGGAACTCAACGAGAAATGTGGACTACTCTTGATTCATGGACTCACAGGAAGTAGGGTTTCGGACGAGGAAATTCACGGTCCCGGCACAGCATTACGGCGCGCCGATCTAGGAGTCATTACATAGATTGAAGCGCCTCACGGGCTGGTCTCTGCACCATGCTTCACATTCCAAGGTTTTTTCATGCTGTCTGCAAGTCGATGGTTGAACATCGCTGTAGACGTCTCTACCAGGCTGTGAGACTGCTCGCCTATATTACGAAGAGGATATTCCATTTTTCTACTAGGATTCCTTGGCCAGCCAATTCGACTAGGTGGATGACCGACTGTTTCGTTCATAATATGATAATACCATCTGAAGCATATGAGTTCGTTCCTTGAGCAGTCTTGAATCATTGCACGAAGGTAATTACATACATCATGGTGCATGTTGTGGCCAGGGTCAGTCTCCCCTTAGGTGACGACTCAGCGCTAGTAGTAGTAAGCATTAGAGTGAAGTTTAAGTGGCGTCACGTTCAATTGCATATTCAACAAGTGATACGTCAAGCTTTCAAAGGACGCTTCCTCTCGCCGCCTACCATCGTAATCATACAATAGTGCATGCCACGTCTTATCCTGCGACCGCTTCAAGAATTTATTTGGTATAGAGGAAGCTGATTGCATCAGTCGGCTAGCGCAACAGACCCACGCATACGACTTGGTACGACTTGGTGCCAGTGGTATTCACCTTCACACTCGACATGGACGCGGTTGAAAAAGCTAACGCAGAAAGACAAAAACGATGGTAAATCCCTTTCAATATGTTTTGTGCGATACAGCTTGATTCATCATGCTACAGGGTAAAAGACCGGAAAGTTGGTGAAGGTACATACGCCGTCGTGTACCAAGGTGAGGTAACTTATACCAAGCGACGAGTATATGTCCTGACTGGGATCAGGTCGCGAGGCATCTACAGGTCGGAAGGTCGCCATTAAGAAGATAAAGGTCGGACAGTTCAAGGACGGACTAGACATGTCTGCTATCCGAGAGGTCAAGTACCTACGAGAGCTTCACCACCAGAATATCATCGAGGTCCGTCGCCACTTCTGCTTTTACACTTCTACTTGCGCTGAACCCATCTCTCTTTCAGCTTCTGGACGTCTTCTCCTCAAAAACGAATCTGAACTTGGTGCTGGAGTTCTTAGATAGCGACCTTGAGATGATTATTCAGGACCGCTCGCTTGTCTTCCTTCCTGCTGATATCAAGGCCTGGATGGCAATGACGTTGCGTGGCCTCGAGTTTTGCCATAGAAATTTTATGCTTCACCGAGTATGTTTTGAGCTCTACACCTACCTCTTTCTCCATTTATAGCGTCTTGCAGGATTTGAAGCCCAACAACTTGCTCATTGCATCGGACGGACAACTCAAAATCGCGGATTTCGGTCTGGCAAGAGATTTCGCAGACCCAGGGCACAAAATGACGTGTCAAGTCATCACTCGGTGCGTGAGTGAAACAGGTTGGTTTATTCACCTCTGAACATGCGCAGATGGTATCGTCCACCAGAGCTGTTGTTTGGCTGTCGTTACTATAGCTCGGCAGTCGACATTTGGTCTGTGGGCTGCATATTCGCCGAGCTCATGTTGAGAACACCGTACCTCCCCGGCGAGAGCGACATGGACCAACTCAAAACTATTTTCCGGGCGCTTGGAACGCCAACGGAAGAAGACTGGCCGGTGAGTATCCGTATGACAATATATGTTCTACAGGTATCTCATGATCCCCAAGGGCCACACAAAACTGCCAGACTACGTGCCAGTAGGGCAGTTCCCAAGAACGCCCCTTCGCGACCTCTTCACTGCCGCCTCTGGAGATACGCTGAATCTTCTTAGTAGATTCCTCGTGTATGAGCCGCGAAAGCGCATAAGCGTAAGGGATGCTCTTAACCACGCTTACTTTTTCGCCCTGCCACACCCATCACATCCCTCCAAGCTCCCCAAACCCGCCGCTCAAACTTCCCGCCCCCTCGAAGAACTCGATGGTAACGTTGAAATGGCCGGCGCAGGACCCGGCGTCAAAGCCAATGCACCCAATAAACTCAAACGAAAACTGACCTCGCCTGATGGTACCGAGCTGAGACCACTCGCTCGCCGACTAGACTTTACTCAACATGCAAAGCAGTCATGATCACTCCGTATGACGGCAAAATGACTCCTTCCCTTCCACACATTTATTGCCTATGTGTATCATGACTACCGTAGAGATCTGGCTTTGTAGGAGATGGGGGAATATGTAGGAACTATAACTTGGTAGTGGATGAACACCAACAGCACAACAATGGATAACAACACGACTGATAAGTTACAAGGTGAGGGGAAGTATCGCATGTAAGATATCCAGCTCTCGCAACCTTGACGCGGAGCACACAGTCGGACGCCACTTCATCGTCTGAACTTTTTCTATCATATCCCAATGATGAGTGCCGCAGTGTGCATTAGGTTGCCAGGCATCTTGGTAAGACCACACGTGCAGCAAGCGAGTTCAACTTGCAGGAGCGCCAGGACGAGCCGCGTCACAGACAGTGCATTTAAGCTTCGCACTGTCTGGATTATCCAGCATGCAAGTATCGCACTGCCAAGTCCCAGCAGAATTTGTTATCGGAGGTTTGATAGCAGCCTTTGACCAGTCGAATGTCTTCTGAGGAGGCGCATCTGCAAGCGCTGATGGCCTCGGCGCGTCGCAGATTGTGCACTTATCTTTGGCACTCTCAGGACTCTCTAGCATGCACATACTACATATCCAAGTACCAGAGGAGGAAACAGTGGGCGCTTTCATGCCTGCGGCGGTCCAGTTGAACCCGTTAGTGGATGGAGCTCCGTTAGCGGATGTAGCAACTGGTTTGAACTCGAAGGTAGGAAGTGATAACACAGGTATCACCACTGCTGCGCTGCGAGCTTTGACGTGGCTGGGCCCAGCAGGATAGGTAGCCTCACTAAACGTGAAGCGATACTTCGGCAGTCCGTCAATCTCCATAGCTGCAGCAGCGTCTTTGGCGGACGACTTTGCCTTTGGAGACGTGGCCTGTGTTTCCCTGGGAAGAGTGCGGGGTGCCAACAGCGGAGCAGGAGGTGGAGAAACTTGTTTCTCCACGGCTAATGCTGTCTCCTTGTCAGCTTGGTAACTGTACCGTAGCTTCGATGGTTCCCTGGGAGCAGATGTCTTGGCACCAAACGTAGATTTCATCGGCGAAACCGGAGAGAGGGTATGTGGGAAGGAGGACGGCGGAGCGCTTGGCGTAGATGACCAATGAGCATCTCCATTTGGCTCGATAATCTCGGCAGGTCGCATGACAACTGGAGGAGAAATCTGTACATCCATCACCACCTCTTCCACCGAAAGTGTAACAGGGGGTGTAGCTGGTGCGGTCCTTCGCTTCTTAGTAGGGCTTTCATCCTGGTCCAAAACTTCTTCGACTGTGATCGTTGGCTTTACGGCCTTGCCATTGCCGTTGACCATCGGGACACTTGAGTCCTGGGTTTCGCGACTTGATTTCTCTGGCTTCTCCATCTCTGGCGGAGGCCTTGCGCGCTTACTTCCCTGGAATCGACATTAATTTGGCCGCCCGGACGTTAATAACAACTTTCCCACTGACCTTCGGGACGGTAGCCTCGATGATTGCTTGCGCGGTCATCTCTGGCTCCTTCTGCTGCTTCTCTTTCTTCTCTGCAGGAGGGCGCAAGCGCCTCGCGGTAGGCTTCCTAGAACCCACCTTCACAGGACTCGCTGTTTGGTAAGGGTTCGAGACGTCAGGCTTCTTGGGGGGAGTGACTTCTTTGATGAGCCCCGTCATATAGTTTGCTGCACGCGTGGGTCGTGTTGGAGGCTGTGGCGGAGAATCACCGTGCTTCCACGCTTGTCGTAACGGTGAAGGCACGGCTGGGGTCGTGGGCTTCACAGAAAGAGCTGTTGCGCGTAAACGAGGCGTGGCTGCTCCATTCACCTTTGGCGCAACAGGAGCCGCTGGAGCTAATGGTGATGCAGGTGCTGGCGGGACCGGTGTTTTCCCATTGAGCGCAAGTGTGGAATGGGCAGTGGAGGTAGAGCTTGAAGTCGGAAAAGCGATAGTAGACGTCGATGCTAGAGGCGCAGATTTCTGTGCTGTCGAAGTCTCGGCTTCATTGCCAACACGGCGACGCTTAGTATCGGCTGCGGAAGGCGTCGGTAGAGGAGGAGATAGCTTGATACGTTGGCCTTGAGGTCGAGACCCAAACCCAGGCGATCGATATCTGTTACGTGGACGAGCGCTACCGGCGCCTTGCCAGCGTAATATACCATTAGGATTGCGCGAAAGTGTCTTTTTCGGGGCGTGAGTGTTGCCTGACGTGGCATTTGATGTCCCGAGTCCAGGGCTAGGAGAGGATCCACGCGAAGGGGACGTAGAGAACCGGAATGGTTCTGGTTTGTCTGCTGATTCTAAGTGTAAGTGCACGCATATACAGCATGCTGAGTGAGAAGAAGAAACATCATACCTTGCACGTTCTTCTGAATGTAGTCCACGATGCCAGCTGCCTCAAACTCGTTTAGAGGTTGCCCTGCTTTCTCGACAAGGAAACGGGTGACGGGCTCAAGGTTCCTAGCAAGTGACGGGCTGTGCTGTAAGTACGGAGCGAGATGACTTTGCTGTGATGGTGCATTAAAACTGTAGAGAGGCTGGCGGGTGGGCGTGACGGGTTGGGATGTCCGGTTGGAAGGTCCCGGTTGAGCATCCCAAGCAGGTGGATAATGTAGTTCTTGTGATGGCTACTCTTCGTGAGTAAATGTTATTAGACAGAATGAATAGCCGACAAACCTCATGTCCTGGTGGTACATCACCAGGAGGAAGAGGGAGAACAAATTCCGGGGCAGAATTCCGATCAATTTGAACCCTGCGTACTGGTATACTAGGAGGTGGCTCCTGTTCGTGAACCTGCAAACCCTCGTCCTCATCATCACTGGAGGACGAGGCATCTGAGCGCACCGGATCCTCAGCTAGATCATCGTTCTCGGCGCCACCAAGTCGTAAGAAGCTCAACAAGCCTGAAACGCTCCACAGCTTGGGGACAAAGTCAAACAAGGTTCCAAACACAAGGCAGCTTTGGGTCGCAAGTGCTCACCGATTTCTTTGGAGCAGGGTTACTGGGCTTTAGTCGGCGAGCGTAGGGAGACGAATGGGCATTCCTTTTCGCCCGGCGGTCACCTCGCCTGTCCGCGCTCATTCTCGTTAAAAATGACCAGAGAAGTTGATAGGTTGCTTTTCGTTTGCCGCAAAACAGGCGAACGAGCGATGGGAACAAAAGAACAGGTCTGAGGCTTGAGGAAGTGTCGAGGACAAGACTAATATTGTTATTGGACTCAGTGAGCAGAAAGTGGCATTTCCTGCTTTAGGGCCGGCCAACTGTTCCGCGACGAACCGCGACCTGCGACCTTGTCCTTCGACTACGTAGTAACTCTTCTATTCCTCAACTTCTGTCGCGATGCCGAACAAGGTCGTCACGACGCCATACCCGCTCATCGACGCTGACCCACACGCTTTCCGTGTTGTGCGTTATTTCCGTTCCTCAGACTATGCAACTTGGGCCGCAGGAACAGCCGCATTCCCGGCTGCTTTGTACTTCTGGAGTATGGATCCTAAGGAACCTACAATATATTCGACTGACATGAATTGTCCTTGTGCTCAGATATGGCTGACCCCGTCAAGGTTCGGCTGAGGACCAGCCTTCGCCTTGGAGGCTTCTTTGGTTTCGTCGGCGGGTTCTTAATGGCATATCAACGTTCAAGTCGTGAGTCTCCTTGGTTATGCGCATTTTGAGCAGCCTCATTTTTTCTTCTTATTAGTTCGTTTTTGGGGCTGGTCAGAGAACAAAAGAGAAGAGGACTTGGACCTGGCCGAGCTTTCCCAAAGGGCAGCTGAGGGTAAACCTTTGTATGGTACATCCAGCCAGCCAGAGTGGGTACAGGGCGTTGCATACCGCAACTCCGCGTGGTCTCAGTTGAAATTCAGTGAGTGACCCGAGTATGTCCACTGGCGTTCTCCAGCTAAATGCATCCACTTCACAGGCGCATTCCCCATGTACGAATATATGTCACTCGTATGCTTAATCCTTGACTCACAGTAATTATCCTAGGTTCAACTTCGTGAACCATCCACATCACGGTACCGACCCCGCAAAATATGGAATGAAGGAAAAGGAGCTCTCAGATTAGACGTTGATATACCTTCCTGCTGGTGTACTCTTAACCTGCTTTGCCCCCGGAATACAAATACCGCATGGTGATCAAAGGAAGGTTCTATTATTTGAATGTGGAGTTCTGGTTTTAGGTTGTCACCACACGCCCGCTGATGGCAGTATCGCCGATCACCATTCAATGTGCAGTAGTACTTTGTACAGTGATGCCGGATGCAGAAGTTGCCGTCAGATACTGATTCGATCCGTTGATGAGCATTGAGCAGCCATTTGTCGCCCAAGCTCGGAAAGTGTATAACCAGGAAAAACCTGTCCAGACTCCATACCATACCTGCGCGAATTCGAAGCGCCAACCAGCGAATATTGAAACATAGTCACATTGTGACGCGTCGATTGCTCGACGGCTGGGCAGTAGAGCTCCCATCCAGTGCGTAAGGGCTTCTCTTTCGTGATTACCAGCGTATTATGCGCCACCTAGACATCTAAACTAACCCCTGAATTGAGACTTGCATACGGCAGCGTCACGGTAGGTAAACGGTAGGATTATCGTGAACAGACGACTGATGAGTCCATTGCGCAGTAGATTCAAGTTCTGGGTCAATGTACAGTAACATTGATTTCTCCAACCATCTTTGCAATCGAGAAAGTTGTGGAACGGAGAATTTCTGGTCGCCGCGGTGTTGGTACATCGACGTACCATCTTGTGCCGCATGTTCTTATCATGGGACAACAAAGGCATCATTTCGTGGATCACGAGGAACTTTCGGAGAGAGTTCGTGCATGGGGTCACTTCCATCACCAAGGACTTGTCTGAAATGTTAAGCCCCTATCATTTTATTCCATCTCATTTATTGTCTAAGCCTAATGTCAACATTTAGGTTATATGTTAATCGTACGAAGGCCGCCAAGAAAATGTTCAGCATATGCACTATCGTAGCGAGGTTTGTGATAACAGGGTTCTCTTGTTGCTATCGAGCATGAAGGAATAACAAAAAAGTGGCATACATCTAGAAGCAACGCATGCAATTGACACAAAACAAACTACAGATGCAAGTAACAACAACCAGCCATGGGTAGAATAAAGTTAACTTGGTACAGCTACACGCTGCGCTCACTCTGTGAATAAAACCAATCAACACCCACTGTAATATTTCAACGGCTACTGCTGCTGCTGTCCCTCCAGCTTCTTGCTCTTGCCTGAACTAGCCGTCAAGCTCTTGTGGATAAATGGCAGAACTCCTCCTCCCGCGATCGTAGCGCGAACGAGGATATCAAGTTCTTCATCTCCTCGGATGGCAAGTTGCAAGTGCCGGGGCGTTATGCGCTTAACACGCAAGTCTTTCGATGCATTGCCTTGCAATTCATATAAGAACAAGTGTATCCAATACAGATAACATACTCACCAGCAAGTTCAAGCACTTCAGCAGTGAGGTACTCCAATATTGCACTGGTGTAAACAGCGGCCTTTGCCCCAATACGCACGTTGTGTTGGGTGCGTTGTTTTAGGTAACGATGGATACGACCGACGGGAAACTACAGGATAAGGAAGGACAGTAAAGCAGAACATGGGGTTATGTCAAGAACATATATAAGAGGAGGATATGATGAAGACAGACCTGGAGACCAGCTTTTTGACTGCGAGTCTGTATCGTTCTTGGTGTAGCAGCGGCACCAGATCCTGCAACGCCTCCTGATTGTGAGGGTGCGCCAGACTTGGACTTTCCTCCAGTAGATTTAGGGGCCATGAGTTAGATGTTGTGATCAACAAAGACGCGAAGGTGGTAGTGAGAGTTAGAGTCGCGTCTTTGTTTAGGGTCGGTGATTCGGTGTTGTTTGTTGAATGTGATGTATGTAACTATTTTTGGTCATCCGTGCCGTGATGTCATCAACCCTGCTGCAACCAGCACAACCGTTGAACGTTCTTCGGAACGTCATCTATGTATCACACAAATCAAAGTCGCAGTACTGGCATGAGCTGGCATGTGAGATGGACAACTCCTCGTCGCTGTCTTCGAATTTATAATTTTATGACATCAAAATGCGCATCAACGAAGGTCACAAGCACTTTGCTACGAGATCACGACCCTTTTGGACATCCATGCCCTGGCCTACATAAATCATTTTAAAGGCCAGACTCGTTCTAGGTAGGTTGAAGGTAAATAGCCTTAAAATTTGTCTATTGTTGTCGTGCTTATCTAGACTCGTGACCAGTCTGCTGACCGTTAAATTTGAGATGCTGAGGTGGCTACGCCAGGCTGGTCACGAGTCTAGTGCTTATCATCGTCGAGGCGATGTGACCGTTGAGCAGAACATAGCGGCCCGGGATTTCACGGTGGGACTTGTTAACAACACTAATAAGTTATACGCCCACAGTTTGGGCACTTTCCAACGACCAACAGCCAAGTACTAAAGACAAGGAAGATCATTCAAATGATTTTGTATCCGGCAAACTCGCTGTCCAAAATTTGATTGTGGTCGAGCTTGATGGTTGCCAGTTAGCACCAGCCGTTCTTCGCCAAAGGGAGTTGAAATCTTGACAGAACGGGCGCCGCCCTAAACTTGAACGTCCCATGATTATAAGTTTCCTCTCCCATACATCCATCGTGATACCACCCGTCCACCTCGAAGAAAACACACCTCATAGCTTTTCCTTTCCATAACCATGTCGCTCAAACCAACATTCAGAGAAGGCGAAGCCGATTTTAACGTCCCTGCTGCAGGAAAGCCCTGCAAGACCTGGTATAAAGTGTATGGTACTCTTCCCCATCCCCAGCACACACCTCTTGTAGTACTTCACGGCGGCCCTGGCGCTACCCACGAATACCTAGACATCCTCTCCGAGCTCACACGTCTTTTCGACGTTCCCGTGATAATTTATGATCAACTCGGCAATGGACGCTCCACGCACCTCCAAGAGAAGAACGGAGACACCGATTTCTGGACTGTCCAGCTCTTCGTTGATGAGCTGCACAACCTCCTGAATCACTTGAACATCCATGACAAATACGACTTACTTGGACAGAGCTGGGGAGGGATGTTGGCAGCAGAGTTCGCGGTGCGCCAGCCAAAAGGTCTAAGAAAACTGGTGATTGCCGACTCTCCAGCGAGTATGGGATTGTGGGTTGAAGCCGCGAACGTGTTGAGGAAGGAGTTGCCGCAGGATGTGCAGGATGCCTTGAATAAGCACGAGGAGGCAGGGACAACAGCAGATCCAGAGTACATTGCAGCGACGAATGAATTCTACAAGCGGCATTTGTGCAGGGTCGATCCGATGCCCAAGCCCCTTACAGATGCCCTTGAATGGACAGAGAAGGACCCGACTGTATACTTTACCATGTAGGTGCTTCGTTCATTCTGGTTTGCGTATCTTCAACCTTCGGGGCACAGGAACGGACCGAATGAATTCCACATCACCGGCTCTCTAAAGACGTGGAGCGTCATTGACCGTCTTCACAACATTCAAGCGACGACATTGCTCATCAATGGGAGGTACGACGAGGCACAGGACTCGGTCGTGGAACCCTTCTTTCAGAACATCCCGAAGGTGCGATGGATACAATTTGCGGACTCGGCACATGTCCCGCAGCTGGAAGAGACAGAGAGGTTTATGGAGGTGGTATGGGCCTTTTTGCGTGGTTGAAGCTCCTCGAGGAAAAGAAATAGCGCAGAAGAGGAACAATGGAATGATTACTATGTATACAAATGCAGTATGAATAGAGTGATTGTTCAAAGCATGCAGGGTTGGTAACATGGATGATTTAGAGCAAGGAGAACATTGAAACTACATATCAATTCATGTTGATTACGACAGGACCCAATTTCAAGCTCATCAAAGCCAGTCAAACACGAGAGGTTAGACGAGAGCACAAGCTGCCATTGGTGATTACACTTCCAGCTTATAATACGCGACTTCCAGCTCTAGGGTTCGACGTTCCGCACAGGTTTCTGAGTACACCAACCTAACTTCAATTCATGCAGATGAATAGAAACGAACATGTTCTATTTGTAGGGATAAAAAGTGTCTACGAAACAAAGTTAAAGTTGTGATACGCATTTGTTAACACAGAAGGCTCGAAAAGTACAACGGGATACCACCCATCAAGCATCGTTGCAAGATGTCCTCCATCAGGAAAAACAAAAAATTCATAACTAACTTATTTCACTTATTTTTACATATTGGGAAACCCAGGTGAACACTGAGCGTGACCGCGATGAAAAATCCGTTCTCGCCGACCCAAAACATCTACGATCGCCAAAGTGTTGCCTCTGGTAACACTGTACGAAATGCAATTATGACAGGGCACCAATAGCCCATGTACGTGCAGACAGTCGTCTAGTATTCTAGCAGCAGCTCACTAGCCGACTGGTCAGGTTCGCATTCGACAGTGTCACTGGGTTTCAAGATGTATAAGAGAACAAGGTGATGGGAGAGAGGGAGAAAGTGCGGGAGGTGGTTTATATATAGTCAGGAGCTACTCTTAGCCCATACGCGTGTAGACCACTGTCTGGGTGAGCTGGTTGCAGCGAGGTAAATAGAGCTTTAATCGGTGTCGAGTTCTGAACGACACAGACAATTACATAACGCATAGTATCTGCAAAATCCAACACTAAGCTATTATTAGCAATGACGTCACCAACCTTGCTCAGCCAACCTCAAACAATCTCAAACAATCTCAGACTTGTCTTAAAGTTCTTAGATAACATCAGATAACGCTACCTCGGAAAAGGGGGTTTTCGCTAGGTGCATAATCTTTCAAGATCACTCATTAGCACGGTGCGGAATGATGGATGAATTGTTGTTAGAGTGTCCTATCCACCTTGACGGGGTCCCGCTGAAAGACGTGCGGACATTCAAGTGTGGTGAGTCCGCCACTGATGCAAATTCTAGGCAAGCTCAGTGAAACTCATCCTTCATATCCAGGACACGGCTTCTGCGAACCCTGCATCGACACCCTCTTCGCCGGGCCTTCGCCTTTTCAATGTCCTACCTGCCGCCAGTGTATCAAGCGCGAGGACGGGCGCCACATATTTCTAAATCTTCATCATTCGCTCACACAGCCCACGGCGCGGTCCATCCGTGGGGCCTCGGATGTAGACAATGACCTCACGCTCTTTGACGATGCGGATTCGATCGTCGAGCGCGCATCTAGGCTCCGCGAGAAAATATATGGATATGGGGCGGAAATATCGCGTTTGCAGCACCGGTCGGAACAACTGCAACGCCAAGTTTCAGTCGCCCGTGAGAAGCACGACGCGTTGAAAGTTAACCATCAGGCGCTGCGATTGGAACATGCTGCTCTCAGGAGCTGTTGTACCAATCTTGAGAGTCAGCACAGCAAAGCCCAGCGCATATCTATGGACTTCCAAAAGAAGCATGAAGCTGCTGCGAGTGACGCGCAGCAATGGAGAGCAAGCTGTATGAAAGCGCAGGCAGATGCACGGGCTGAACGAAAGGCGACAAAAGCTTGTGCCGAAGTAATCAGAGAGTTGGCGGACATGGAAATAGAGTCCCAACGTCGCGCACATCGAAACAAAGTGGCGGTAAGCGTGCATTCATGCCAGCAAGTATAGTCCATAATTTCTCCCTTGCACTGGCAGTACGACAAAAAATGCGACGCTCTGCTCCAAGAACTCTCGCATCTTTTTCAAAGTCGTAGGGAGTTCAGTCCCTCGATGGAGACGTGCGCAAGCTTGTGCACGCACTTGATGGCGATGAAGCTGAAGTTCGGCACAGGCTCGGCGTTGACTTCACATCTGAATGGAACTTCGAAAGAGTACGTGAGGAGGACGCCATCAAGGGGAGCATGATTGGGCAAGGTATAGAAAGTCTCTGCGGCCGTACCGGCGCTAAGCTGCGTAGTAGTAGTACTCAACCTCAACTTGAAAGCGGGTATTAGAAACAAGAGGTGTGCTTACAAAAACAGCAGAACCTGTATTTTACATCGCTTATGTAACGCTCACGTGATATATATGGGCTCGTGCCATCAATTTTGGCTCAACTGTTCAACCTTCCTTTGTTCGTTTTCAAATTTTACTTTCCTGTACTTTGACATCACACATCGTTTTCTACTCTCTACTGCCATCCAAAAATCCCCTCGATCCGCAGCCACTTGACTTGTTGTATAAGTCAAGCTGGTCACGAGCCTGGCAAAAGATGGCGACCCGGGATTTTACGGTGGGACCTATTACATAATAACAACGCTAATAAGTTATACACCCATAGTTTAGATACTCAGGCTTTCCAACGACCACAGCTAAGTACTAAAAATAAGGAAGGCCATTCCAACGATTTTTTATAGCACTCCGACAAACTCGCTGTCCAAAATGTGACTGATCGAGCCTGATGGTTGCCAGTTAGCACCAGCCGTTCTTTGCCAAAGGGAGTAGGAACCTTGATAGAACGGGCGCCGTCCCAAACGTCACATGAGTACAAGTATCTTCTCCAATACACCAATCGTGATGTCCCCACCAGTCCACCTCGAAAAAACACATCTTATAGCTTTTCGTTCCATAACTCGGCAATGGACGCTCCACGCACCTCCAGGAGAAGAACGGAGACACCGATTTCTGGACTGTCCTTTGTAGTATCGCCAGTAATTTCCTCTTTGTAGAATGACAGGACGTCGCTGCACGAGGGCACAGATTAGGAAATTCATCAAGAAATCACTGCATGTGGTACGTACTTCACGTAGCCCGTGATAATGGCTAAATCTGGCATGGATTGAATATAATCCTCAACCGGGAGCGTAGATGGGAAAATAAATAACACAAATACGCTCGGCAAGTCTGGCATGATCCTCCAGTGCTCGGGATACGAGGGAGTCTGTGTCGAGATCTGTCGGTACGAAGGGTCAATATTTAGCCTGCTTTACTGGAGAAACACCTCACCTGCATATTCATCGAAGACACATAGTCGAGTACGGATGTGGTAATCAAATTCGATACGAATGAGGAGTAATAACGAGGGGCCTCGCGCAAGAGTTTATCAAGGGCTTCTAGGGCCGGATTGCCCTGTGGCTGGCAGTTCACAAACCGCTCGTTAAGTACGTCGGGGTGGCTGCACTACATACAATGTCTCAACCCGGCGCACTAGATAACTATGGTGGTATACATTCATGCCTCCATTACGTACACTCACTTTCTCTACCATAGCCTATAGGATGTGCATGTTTCACTGTTGGCAGGCACGTCGGAATATTCGATGTATATTATGCAGTATGCACCACTCTACCGTGATGCCATTGGGTTGAACTGACGCTGATGGTGACAGGGAGAATCCTCCGCCATCCTCATTTTCGGCTGTTGCACAACAGGCCGTTCAAGATGTGGATGACGACGACGACGTCGACAATTACATTTAAGGGTTGGGAGAAGTGGTTGAAGTTGAGGAGGACATCTCAGGCTCTTCTGAAGGTCCGGGTTGTTAAGGTTATAGTAAGGACAGGACTGAGATGTTCGTGGTTCGACGATCTGCTTTATAACGAAGTAAAATTGTTTTCGTCCGTGTAATAAAATGGAACGTATCGTGAGAGTTAACATACTACGAGTTTATTTGACAGGTCCGAGAGTCGCGCTCAACCCTTACTATGTATACTATGTCGTCAATACTCAACACGGGCAGCATGCAACGACGGGTAAGTGGCAGTTATTCAAATATACACTAACTCTTGCTTATGGCTTGTCGGATACGCTGCTTTTTCGGTCAGAAGAAGATATTTCGCATCCGGGACATGTTCAATTGGTCTGTTGAAGTTGGGTGGATGAGTTTGGTTCCAGGGTGTGATAAACATGAAGAGTGAGACATTATTCTACGAGTTAAAATGTCGCGCATTTCCGAGGATGAAGAATCAAACAGTAGTGGGAACGTAGGTGGTCCGCCGAGCTCAAATATTCCAACCATTATCGATGGCTAGCTACCAAACCAATTAACTACTATTTAACTCCACTAACCCCAGTTATTTGCCAGTTAAATCGATCCAGGGCAGCGCACTGCAGTGCTGCGCAGTTATAACCTTGGGCCGCCTTTCAGTTATAACCCGGGTTAGTAACAACACTGCTCTCGCGAAGCTGATCACTCCCGCTTTCCATACCCATCTATATCGAAACAAACACACCCGATAGTCCTTCGTTTCTATAACCATGTCGCTCAAACCAACATTCAGAGAAGGCGAAGCCGATTTTGACGTCCCTGCTGCAGGAAAGCCCTGCAAGACCTGGTATAAAGTGTATGGTACTCTTCCCCATCCGCAGCACACGCCTCTTGTAGTGCTTCACGGTGGCCCTGGTGCTGCCCACGAATACCTAGACATCCTCTCCGAGCTCACACGTCTTTTCGATATTCCCGTGATAATTTATGATCAACTCGGCAATGGACGCTCCACGCACCTCCAAGAGAAGAACGGAGACACCGATTTCTGGACTGTCCAGCTCTTTGTTGATGAACTGCACAACCTCCTTAATCACTTGAACATCCATGATAAATACGACTTACTTGGACACAGCTGGGGAGGGATGTTGGCAGCAGAGTTCGCGGTGCGCCAGCCAAAAGGTCTTAGAAAACTGGTGATTGCCGACTCGCTAGCGAGTATGGGATTGTTCGTTGAAGCCGCGAACGTGTTGAGGAAGGAGTTGCCGCAGGATATGCAGGATGCCTTGAATAGGCACGAGGAGGCAGGGACGACAGCAGATCCAGAGTACATTGCAGCGACGAATGAATTCTACAAGCG
>KV448539.1:1585-17679 GCA_001658105.1 Rhizopogon vinicolor AM-OR11-026
TCATATCAAATAACCCTGGGCTTCGAAGACAATGCAGACCTTGCCGATATCTCATGTAGAACGCAGAGGAACCATCTCGCGGATGATCTTGAATAAACAAAGAGAAATGAGCTTCTCTTCCACCATCTTAGCGAGGAGCTTATGCATCCAAACGCGGCTTTCCGTGGAGAGCTCATTGTACTCTACATCGGCTGCGAACTCAAGAAGTTGCTCGCGCTGCTCGGATGTGAATACACCCAAGGATATCGTCTGGTTACGAGTGCGTTCGATGGAGTCGACTTTGAGCGTGTTGGGGTAATGGTACTGGTGCCAGTGCCCGTATGGTTCGAGCTGGGTAATATCCCAAATCTCGATGCCACCGCTAAGAGTGGCATTGACCCAGTAAATGAGGACGTGTCTGGGTTTATTCGGGTCAGGATCTTTCTGTAGCCCAGTGGCCTGCAGAAAGACTTCCTTGTCCGACCGGTCGTCACCATACTCCACCGACACATCGCCAGGTCCTCTGGTTGGTAGCGGGGTGTTCGTCATAGAGGGCGAGGAATGTTAAAAAGACTGTTTGTTGTCAGAATAGCTATCGATATCGAACCTCCTTTATTATACGGTTCCGGTCCGTTTTGCCCAGTACCAGTGTACCTTTCCCGGAGTTCACCATGTCGGTTACCGACTTGGCTTCCAGATCGACAAATGCCCAACTCATTTGAAAGATCATATTGGTTGGAGAAGCCTGAGGATAGAAAGTTCTTTGTTCTATATTCATATCCGTCAGCCAATGATTATCAGGAGTCTTGCTGACATCAACCTACTGCCTTCAAGTTCGTGGGTACAATCTCTTGTATCCGGACGTAGTTCGATAGAGGTAACATCAAAGGATAGCCCTTGATTTGTCACCGGTGTCCTCCGAAGGCGTGGTGGGCACGTAGCTCCAAAATGACGATTCCATGAAATACCGATCAGTATGATGCAGCCGCGATCTGATCCCAAATGAAATGAGATGCTCAGGTATCATTCGTTCTCTTGGGGATTAGATGAGGAGTTGTGCTATCCACCAGCACCAGTACATTGCAAGTAGCGGAGACTCGTGATTCAAGTGTTACAGTGGGGTTGATATCAGGTACGTTGTCAGCATTAGTGCTAACGTTAAAAGTTATCCCAAAGACGTTTGAATGAAGTTAAGCACTGACATTCGCATCAACACGAAATGCCGCCTTCAAAAAAGGCTTCGGGATATTTGTCAATGCTAGGGAGGCGGTACCGTGAGAGGAGGCTTTCAAGCACCCTTCCCTGGAAGACTCGTTATGACTGCGTCATTCGATCTGCTTGGCTTCCCTGAAACCCTTTGTGAGTATATAACTATGCAGGCCTGTACACTTGCCAAGCCTTATCGATCGGGATCCATGACATGTGTTCTGCACCGTGCATGCACACCGGAAAATGCGGAGAGTGCAAGGGCATCTTTTAAGGATGTATTCGCAAAACGTGTCTCACGGCAGGTCAAAGGTGGTAGACGATAAGTACATCCACGAGACGCCGGAGAATTTTTGTTCATTCCATTGACGGAACTCCAGCTTGAAGGTGCGAGTGCAATCAGAACAGCCACTGGACACACGTTCACTCAATGCCTGTGTCACCGCATATGAATCGAACACGACGTTGGGCCAGGCTGGAAAGTTTTAGCGAGACCAGTCTCCAAGGTACTTAAACCCAATGATGAGTTCGTCAGAGCTGGTTGATGTGAGAAATATGAACAGGCATACGATGTCGTCCCAGCATGATATGTCGGAGGACTTCAGATACACGCATGCATGGAGACGAGTTACATCGCGGAAATAAGTAACGGACACGACGGAAATCGGTACATACCCTTGAGACTGAGCGCTGATTCCCATGGAGGAGTTCTAATCGCTTCCAGTTGAACGGTAAATGCCAAGTGCCACCAGGCTGGCCCGGATCATTGCAACACCGCTGTTCGTCCGCTCTAAATCGGGAAATACAACGGTCAGAAATTGATTCCGGCTTCTGCGTGCTGGATCCTCATGGAGACCTGACATTTTGCGGTCAGTTATCGAACCACCCATTGCTCGGATATGATAGGTTTCATGCATGTCTGCCTAAGTCTGCGTGGCGACTACTCCTCCATACTACATGAAACCGTGAACTGCAGCAACTTGAAAGGCACTGGATCATGATGAACGTTAACAGTTGAAACTTGAACTTCTTGGAACGTTTCCAATTCAATGATCACATTCGTGGGAAGATCCACCGAACACCAACCGAACACTCGAACTTAAGAAGTTTCAAGTTGCCAACGACCTCATTCACGCCTCATTGTTCGCTTCTCCAAAGCCCATAAATTCAACGCTCTTTTCATTACGGTCCTTCAACTTTGCTCTCGATTCCACCAGCTCCGAAAAAAAAACTTGTTTGTACTACCAACAAAACTCGATACGATGAACACTTTCAGCACCCTTATTTCTCTCGCTCTCCTGATTTCCACTCGTCTTGCACTCGTCCAGGCCGCTGTCTATGTCAGCCATCCTCCATTTTTTTTTACCGGAAAGTGTTCTGACGTTTGCTCACACAGGTAACCAACCCTGTACAATCCACTGTTTGCACCGGTGGCCAGTCCTGCGAGGTAGATTGGGTCGACGACGGTACGAGCCCTCTCTTGAGTTCCATTGGAGAGAGTACAGTCGGCTTGTATAACGGCGAGATGGTGGAGAAGTTCATTCGCTTCTACAGCGCACTTGGCTCATGCACGTTGTCATGCAGGTTCTCGTCCAGTCGCTTACGTCTGTTGATGTTTCAAGCACCCATACATTGTCCTTCACGGTACGTATCCTTCATTTCTAATTTGTCGCTTCTCTAATCACCGAGCGTAATTGTATAGCCCAATCCATCTGCCGGCCCTAATGGGGACTAGTGCGTTCAACTTCTCTTATCTAATCATGCATCACGTCTAAATGATCCGCACAGTTACGTAGTGTTTACCTCAAACGGCATCACCTACCAGGGCTGGTCTGCTACATTCACGTCAGTAGTCTTTCCTTACCGATATACCAATCGTTGACAATTTCTTATCAAACAGCCTCACCGGTATGACTGGTTCTGCCGGAGGCTCTGATTCAGGTAATTCTACCTCGACTGGAAGCTCAACCACGGCTGGAACTTTCACCCCTGCAGGTTCTAGCACTCCCGTATCTACTGCTACAACCACAACCACCAGCGGCACTGACAGCGGTACAAGCAGTACCCCACTTAGCACAGTTACTAGTGGTACTGTTTCTGCTACCACCCTTAGTACTCCTACTGCCACGCTTACCACACCTCTTGCCTCCTCAGGCACCATTACCACTCCGTCTTCCACTGCCACTAGTTCGAGCACCCACATTACCACTAGCACTAGCACTAGCTCCAGTGCGTCAGCCACCCAATCCGGCGCTGCAGTCCGCACTGGTGCTTCAACCTCGCTGGCTGGTAGCCTCTTCCTCGCCTTAGCCGGTGCTCTCGTATTCTAAACGGTCGGTGTTTTAGAGGGCTGAGAGACTGGGATACCTTTATTTCTCTTTGAATACCCTCGCGCAGAGACATTTTGCGAATTCTGGCTTGTGATACCTGACATTTCTACTGTATTATTCTTGTCATAAAGTCTGTTGTCGTTATGATCAATATCAGGCGCCTTGGTGCGTCGTACTTTACTAGTGGGGGTGACTACTGTCCAAATTTTATTGAATTAGGGACCACTGTGATAAGAATTATCCGAAGAGTGGTTGGTAGTGCCGGAAAGCTCCAACACTTGTTTACACCAACGAGGCCAATCCAAACTCCCTTGTGGTGTCTTATGGCAAGGATACACCACGTCCTTGTTAGAGAAGTAGGAAATCCCTTATGGCGTGCTATAGTTGAGGGTACAACTGGAGCGCGCCACGGAGGATTTCTTGCTTCTAGGAATCCCGCACCCAACCCGACTAGCCTCCTGCCGCATTCATTGATATATCTGCGTTTACTATGGCCGTTCTGTCAGACGAATCAGGCTGATCTATTCTCCGCTGACAACTCTACTTTCATCGTCGCGATGCAACCTAACTCAGGAGATACAACGTAGTACGGACGCCCTCGTTGTGCAGCCGATCCAGATGATCGCTAATGGCCCTTTGCTCATCGATGCCCTATTCTTCTTCAACTGTCTGGATGCAGACACTTGCCTATACTAGCCTTGCATTCAGTCTCTTGGCCATCATTGGCGCTGTCATGAGAAGCAATGGTTCAACCATTCTTACAAGGTAGCAGGGTCTCTGGAAGAATGCGGCATGCAAAATAGATGGGTTAGAGTACTGGCATCGTTCGTTGTGCTTCTCCAGATATCCTTGTTCCTTCTCAGGGCCAACATGTGAACGCAGAAAACAACATTATCCAGGGTTGTGATCCCATGGGCGAGGACTCTCCCCCAGCATTGTAGAGGCCCGAGGGGAAGTCATAGTAGACACTAAGAGAGAGCGTGGAGCGAGTTGCAGGGACAATTAGAAAGGACATTCTTTCTATTTCAAAGAATTCGAACTTACCAGAGACCCGGATGGTAGACCGAGCTCTGGGAATTCTCCCTGAAAAGCGTGCAAGAGATTTTTGCAAAATTTACAGGAGAGACTCGGAGCAACCCTTTGCAGAAATGTATTATACTTGAAGTTCTCCACCTCATATTTGAACAGCTGCAGTACGTCCTCGAGCTCGTGAAAAGAACACAAAACACATCTCTAAAATTGCGGGATTTAGTTGTTCGTGAATTCGTAGATCTCATCTAAATTTAGTTCCATCCTGGAGGCACTATGAGCGTCACTCCCCTCCTGGAAATCCAAATCCATGTCGCCAGTAAGAATCATATGCAAGGTACTTGTCATCAGACAGCAAGACGGCATCTTCTGCGTTTAGCCAAGCTCGAACGAGATGCATCAATTCACCTAGAGCCTCATGCTTCTCATCAAAAGTCCCGTGCCACGCCTTTGCGCCAAGAGTCAAATTTGTTCAGAGTGAAACCGTAACAAACTATTAAGAGAGCAGGCGATCCAGATCATGAATAATCGTGGGTTGCTGGAGAAATAAACCGGTGAAAATTGAAAGTGAATGCTCACGTGCTAAATGGTAGCCAATAGCCCCGCTGTTGAAGCCTCGAGCTGCTTTTAGACTGCTATCGAGCTTTCGAACAGCCTCTGCGTTTGACGCCTTGAAGCTGTTTTAAATTGTCGGCAAGAAACAAATCATCGAAAGCTGTCTCTGAGGCGAGGCACGATCGGTTGCTGACACGTGCGCTGTGGAACAACTTAAGACTAAACTAATGACGTATGTGGACGTCGCCTACCTTTCTTTTTCTTTTTCTTTTTGCGTCGGAAACGTTTTGATACTTCACCTGTCTTTTTGTGTAATGTTCAGTAAACTAACACGATCACGCAATATCGCTAGCCTTTTATTTTCTGGTCTCCAGAAGGTTGCTATTCTGCCTCTTGTTCCGCGGGTAATTTTCCTTATTCCTGTCTGTCAGAATATGTCAATTCCCTGGGTCTCGAATCTCGATCGATTATTATTGCGTCTCCAGCACTGCAGTGGTATGGGCGGAAAGAATGAAATGCAAGCTGACCCCTGATGGAGTTTGAAAACCGGCACGTCCCGGGCCGCGAATTTTGTGATTGTGTGAGTTTCGATCGTCCAGCGTCGAGCCTGCAAGCGCCTAATATTGCCGTGTCCGATGTCCGTTGCAGAACCCAAGCGCAATCAGGTGAAGCAGAAGCAGAAAGATCCCAAGCCTCAAGTTGCACCTCATGGAACTGAACGCCTGAAAACCGTCGTGCGCCGTCTCCCTCCCAACCTTCCCGAGGAGATATTCTGGCAGAGCGTTCAAGCATGGGTCACTGATGATTCTGTCACTTGGAAGGTGTATTATGCTGGAAAGCTACGCAAGAGGTGCGTTTATACTATAGCCTACGCTCTTGTGGTGTGAATCAGTGTCGTGTTATGGTGGCAGGCAGAACCAGGAGAATGTCCCTTCGCGGGCGTATATTGCATTTAAGAACGAGGAAGTGCTTGCGACGTTCAGCCGTGAATATGATGGTCATCTCTTCAGGGACAAGGCAGGTTTGTGATGTTGAGTATGATCACACCATTGCAGTTGAGCATGATCTCCGCTGCAGGCAATGAGTCCCAAGCAGTAGTGGAGTTCGCTCCGTTCCAGAAGATACCCTCCGAGAAGAGAAAGCCCGATGCGAGGAATGCGACGATTGATAAAGGTGCAGTTGGATCAGCGTCTGAAATATTACTACGCTGATGGTTCATAGACGAAGATTATATATCTTTCCTCGAAACTCTCAAGAACACTGAGAAGTCCGAGCATGTATCCCTCGAGTCACTAAGTAAGGATCGTGTCATGTCCTGCATTATTGATCTTTCTAATATCTGTTCTCGTGCAGTTGCAGCATCTCAACCACCTGCTGCGCCAACGACCACGCCTCTCCTTGAAGCACTCAAGGCAGAAAAGTCAGCTCAGAAAGATAAGGAAGCTATCCTCCGTAACCATGCACACTACAAGGACCCTACTATCGCAAATACTTTCAGGAAAGAGGAGGTCAAGAAAAAAGTTACTGCCCCTACTGTGGCATCGCAGAAACAGCCCGAAGCCGGGCCGGCTCCTCTCAGCCGCAAGGCAAAGAAAGCTGCCGCAGCCGCGGCACAGAAAGTCGCTTCTCCTGCTCAGACCACACAAGGAAATCCTGCCGCCAAAGGCGTCTCTACAGAGACAGCTAATCTGCCTGCCAAGCCTACCCCGCATGCACCTACTGCTCGAACGACTCCTCGATCACCCCGCACTGCGCGCCAGCAGGCACCCAAAATCCCTGCGGCTACATCACTCCCTCCCAAACCAGTAGCACAACCTGCTCCTTCTGTTAGTACAGATCCCGCGCCACCCGCAAGCAATCGCAGAGGACGTCCAGTCGTTGGTCTGGGACGGCAATTCGAGGCTGCGCTGAACGGTGCTGTTGGCCCCAGCGGGGGAAAGAAACGTGAGAAGGAAGCTCAGCCAGGTCCTGCCAGCGAAGCTGTAAAGAAAGATGTTCCGGGAAAATTAAAGGATGCGTCTTCTCCCAGCCCTGGTGTTCCGAATATTCTGCAACGCGGGGACGGACATGCCCCTGTCAGCCCTATGATTATCCAACGCCCGCAGCCTATGCGAGTTGCTGAAGGCCCTGCTGTTGTTGACCCGCCTCTTGGCAGAGGGGGACCACCGAGGAGAGGTCGTGGCAGAGGTAGAGGAGTTCCCCCTCGTGGTGGTTAGGTGCAACATCGGTATGTGCGCCCATTCTTGTACCCTATCTGTCAACGGCAATGACGATGCTAACCAACATTTCAGTTGTGACACACAGCTTACTTGGCCTCTCCGCAACGCAGATGTAGGCGGCGGAAATCGGGCCTTTTGAAAGGGCGATGATCGGTCACATTCGCTTCACGCGTGGTATGATATGAGCCCTTCCTGCAGGATTACGTTAGTAGTCAGACCTAGCACCCATGCGTGTTGTGTCCATCAGTTGTTTCCGCACACGTACACAGCAATTAGCAAATTAGTGTTCCGTTTCGTTATTAAAGATCCTGGGTAGATTCTACTGACACGCCGTACATCGTCAAGAGAACTACAGAGCAAGCGAGTCTCCATCTAAATGATACCAAGTAACATCCAACCGATGAAAAATGTTCCAAAAATGCCAACCCGAACGTAAAACTAGATCATCAGAAGAGGGCTGCTCCGAGAAGGGATGCAGCAGTGCCAATGAAGCATGCAACGCCAGCGACGCCAACCTTGCCTGCTGCGCCCGTGCTGGAAGTTGAAGTGGCTTTTGCACTAGAACTGGCGCTACTAGCATGGGAAGTTGTGGCACTAGTAAGCTTTGTGGAGGTGGCACCAGTTGCCGAAGAGCTAGCAGTTGCACCAATGGGTGCTGTCGATTGGCCATTGATTTCAGCTTGGACAGTAGAGTTGAAAGTTCCGGTCATGTTAGTCAACCTATCAAGCAGATAATGAACAGTTATGATTTTTTTCACCGAAACGTGAACTAAAAATTACTCACGTGAACTTAGCAGAGAAGGCTTCAGCAGGGTATTGGGCGTTAGTAGCATCTTTCAGGCTGAGTGACTGGAAGCGAATGAAACTGAAAGATGTTTAATCAGCCTTGTGATGAAAAGTGTAACAAGTAGGTCACTCACTAATCGCTGCCGTCGGGGCCAATGGTGGCATCCGGGGTGAAAACGATTGACGAAGTAGTCGAAACATCAACGCTGGCAGTGATGGTTTGTAGTAATGTCTGGAAAAAATAAGTACATCGTCTTATATACTTTAGAATAACTGACCTGTTGGTTAGCATTGCCGACGTAGATACCAACCAGTGCAGGCCCGAAAGAGGTTAGGGACGGGGTCAAACCGTCATCCTGCCAGGTAATAGTCGCCTGTTGGCCACCGGTGAAAGTGGTAGATGCCACAGGGGCGGTGGTCTACAAAACCAGGTGGATAGTGTCAATTCAATATTCTTCGATAAACTGATAATCACGCACGAAAATGTTGGCGAGCGCGGAGGCTGCGAGGACGAGAGAAATGATGGCTTTGCTGAACATTGCTTTTCTATCGTGGAGAAGGAGCGTTATTCAAGGGAGTGTGGGGAGCTTGTGAAAAGCTGAGTATGTGCTGAAAACTGGAATCTGGAGACGAAGGAGAGAAAGAGAGGCAGTGGTTGCGAAGAGTACATGTACATGAACGGAGTTCGAACTTTTTACGCGTTCCCTGAGACGGAACGAACAAGCCATCATCTATCAGCGCCTGCTCTACCGATTAATCGATTATCCGTGGGCATGAGACTATTTGTGTCACTTCAACCGGATTGTGATTGGAAGTTCTCAAGGAACAGTTCATCCGCCAATAATAGCTCGCGTGACAGTTGCCTAATAAAGGAACTCATTTATGTCGTCGATCCCGGGTGTCGCCTGGTGTCGCCGGGCGATGTCCTGCGATGTCGCGGGTGAATTTAAACAGCCACTACATATGCAATGATATGCTGCATACATAATCCACACTGCGAGTCAGTTGGCAGAAGAGTCTCAGCTCACCACGAGACCTTGTCATTGGCGCAGAAGACCACGTCAAGTCTCTGTCACCCATGAGCCATTCATTGTGAGTTCCAATAATAGTCCTCGGGTGTCAAATCCGGGCTCTCGGCGACGGACGGATGCGTACGGCAGTTCTGAGCGACTCTGTGAGTGCATGAGGACATCGACGCGTCTCTTCAATTCTGAGATGTCTCCACTCATGCCACTCATGCAGGTGTTCAGAATGTCTGACCAAAGCCCCACGACGTCAATGTCAAGAGTCTCACCTAGTCAGCCGTTCGTCGGCGCTTACACTCCGAACTCAGACCGCACACCGGCCGTGGAATGAACCAAGGAAAACTCGTGCCTGGTTTTGTATTGCCAATAACTGACAAGTCGTGCACACCTGCAAAGTAACAATTCAAATGGGCACTAAAGAGAATGTCAGCGGCATCTACAATACTACCCGACGAACTGTAGACGAATATAGCGCCCACTTCAATTATTCCGGTGAGTCGAAAACAGTCCGCATGACATGGTCTGCTTTTCTCCCAGTGTGCTTGATGAATCCCAAATAGTCCAGCTCCTGGAGGGCGCGGATGAACCGCGCTTGCACTTCCATGTGCCATTCCTCATCGTCTTCTCCCGCGTTCCCATTAACGACTTCGTCCTCCACCTGCTTCTGTTTCCCCTTCTTCCTCGACGGTGTCGCAGAGTTTCCACGCGTATCATCAGGAATCGGTTTCTTTAGCAAGCGACGTGTGCGAGCTTCCAAGACGACCACGAACGACTCAAACCAGTCATAGACATTGATCATCTTTCCGCTTTCCAGATAGCCCTTGAATAGGATGCTTGTGTCAGGCAGGTCGTCATCCTCGTCATCCTCACTGGGGTGTCCGGGGGACACGTAGTCTTGGGGACGGATCAATCCTGCGAGGACGGAAGCACGAGGCGATGGGTTGATCAACTAGGGAGAAGAAACAAGAGGGAGCGAATCAGCTTGCACCAATTTAATAATACGAACACGTAGGCGTTAAGTACCTCGGATGAGAACGGTGTCGAGCCAGTGTACCAGATGTCCCACAACGGAGTATCTTCCAGTGCAACAATGCGTAACCTGATCATAAATTTAAGTATCAACAACCGTGGTGATTGACGGTGGGACGTACTTGAAATATTCTGACAACCAATCCCCGAGCAGATCGGATATATCCTGGGCGCTCGAATCCCGACCGAGCATAGTATATGCTGTATCCACGCGTGAGATGACTTCGGCTTCCTCTGCTCTTACATCCTCTGGAACAACCTGGAAGAAATCATGTAGGATCCGCACGAAGTCATCAAGTTTTGTTGCTGATAGCTTGCTGCAGCGAGCAGTAACGGCTCAATCAACTGCTTCCATCAACAATGCGGTCAAAACTCACACACCTGACTATAGAACACGAATTTCCGTATACACTGCCCAGGCGTCCACGCAACGCCAAGCACATCAATTCGGGCACTGTTTGTTCACCTTGTGCGGCCTTGTACCCTTGCGCCAGCATAAATTGGCGAATATGGAGCACAAGCTGGAATGCTATCCGTAACAGCTTCGTGCGCATCCGGAAAGTATCGCGAGCAGCATCGACTGAAGATAAAAGTGAATCGACAGTGGCAGTTCGCCAGCGAGTAGCATGTTCAACAGGTGCAATGAGCGCCGACTCGTGCACCCGAGCAAAGACAGCATCGAGGAAGGGGAAAGCATCAGGCGTAAGGAGCACTTTGGCAGCATCTTTGGGCTGTCCGAACGGTTCAGCAGGGGCGAGCACACTGAGGGGCTCTTCAAAGTGCTTCATATGAGCAAGCTACAATTGATCGTGTTTATTTTCAATCATTGTTGGAAGAAAACGATAGCGCACCTGAAATATGGATAATAGACCGTCGAACGATGAGCTGTGACGAGTGAAAAACTCAACCGCAAAGTCAATAGCTGTCGGACCCATCATAGTCTCTGGCTCGAAAGTAGGATCAAAAAATGTCTTGATGGCCTCCATCAGTGCGCATAATGGGTAGCGCCGAAATTCGACAAACCTTCAAAAGAATACTGTGCATAGACTGCTCAGCTGGGGGGAAAGGACAGTCTCTCATTCGCAGTAAGGCCAGCGTGGACTGAGGATATGTGGCATGAATGTAAGATGGTGAAGGGGGTGAAGACAACGCCAGAATAAACACAAGTGGTAGGCGCGGAATATACGAGCTAAGGGACACTTGATAAGGAGACGAGCACCAAGAAAGGGCGGTCTGACCTGCATATTTCAAACATATCTTGAACGACCTGAGGCTCCAGTTGTTCGAAGTCATGCAGTATAACTACCAGACGTGTTCGATTATGATGATCGTCTTTTATGTTCACTCAGCGAGCAACAGGAAAGGAATTCTTCAAGTCCTTACCTCGCATTTCGCATGCAGCCCGATACCATGTCTCAAGTAGAGCGATGTCATATGCTGCCAGTGAGGTAGATGGCTTGCGTTTCACATCTGAAAGGCATTAATGAGTAAACCAGATGGTCAAAGAGGCGCGCAGAAATACCTTGTTCTCCATCTGGAGATCGAGATACGAAACCTGAGACAACCGCCTTCATCGCTCCCATGATATTTGGGCAATCGCTCGGAAAGACATGTGTCACGAAGTGATCATTCGCGTCCCCAAAGAGCTCGCCGGTGCATCCTTGCAGTCGGGATGAAATCTCGTCGAAGAGAGAAGATGACGTGCTAGATGCTGCTAGAATAAGAGGATGGAAGGTAGTCTAACTGGAGGAAGAAAACGGACATGTGACAGATACTACGGGCAACTCAGTGTACGGTAGTCCCGGGAGCTCGTCTGTGTAGGAGTTCTCTACATGCTCGACAACAGTGTCCACGACCGGCGCGTGCAGTGAATGTATGAGTTCCTATTTATGTGAGTCTCCTGGAAGGATCGATGAACGAGCTACATACTTGCATCCTGCTCAAACACTTGGCCCAGGCTGTTCTGCATACTTCAAAGCGAACTTGACATCCATGGGGAAAATCCCGCTGGGGGAACAGGGATGGGGGTACCACAGTACTTTCCGCACCATCTGTGACATCTAGTTCAGCTGTATTATACGAATAGAAAGCATGTTTATGCTACCAGAATCACTGAATGGGATGTAGACGGTAGTCTAATACCAGAAATCAGTATAATTCATCTCGATGGACCTTTGTGCAGAACTCACCTGTGTAACATCTTCTAGATCTGCGTCGATTGTCATGAACTGAAACGATTCAGCCGTAGATCCAGCAATTGGGAGTTGCGCGAAAGATGTGCAATGAGTTTGGACCAAATGGCCTTGTGGATGACAGGCTTTGACCTGCCCTTAAGGAGACATCATTGACGCGTCGCGACGCGTCCATCTACGTTTTGCAACATTCATCCTTATTGTATCGATTGCTTTACTCCAGCTGTAATCCTAGTACGCGCCTGAATTCTTGTTTTTCAGAATGTCATCTCCTCCAAGAGTTGATTTCCCAACATCGGATATCGATGATATCGAGATGGATGGACCACCCCAGGATGGCACCATCGAACAATCACTGTCCATAGCTCCTCCACCCCAGCGTCTTTTTCTACAAGGAACACCTTCTGCTGCAGGCACTCCTGCACGTCAAAGATATGCTAACAGTGCTGCAGCCACGCCTATGAGCGGCGTCACCGCCAGACGGGCGCTTGGAATGAGCACTCCTCGGCGACCACCACGAACACCTCTTTTCGCTCGTGAGTGCTTTCTCTATGTCTGATTTATTGCAATTTAATTTTTGTGCTAGCCGGAAGCTCTCCTCTCGCATTTCCAAGTTCTTCGCCTACTAAAACTCCCCGGAGGAGGGTCACGATCGACTCTGATCCAGCAGACTCCGAGCCTCTTGCATTTCCCTCGTGAGACCGTTCATGAGGACTTTCGTTGTCAATATCTGATGATCTATTAGGAGTCCAGCCAATGCACTTGCTACGCCGGTCAAGAACCGTCGCGGGGACATTCACTCCTCCCTTTCCCTAACCCCAACTGCACGCCGAACGAGGCGCGGCGATTATAACAACGATTTCAGCGATAACCTCAACTCAGATGGAACTCACCTCTCCGTTCCTGCATCATCTGCTCCACATCTCTCAGCACCCGCTGCGCCCTCTGATGAGCCAGATGAAATCCGCGCTATCTGGGGAACCACCGTGAACTTGGCGGAGACGATGAAACTCTTCCGCGACTTCTTGCGTGGCTTCAAGCCCAAATATCGCGCTACCCATGACCGCCAGGAGAACCTCCGTACTCGGACATTTGCCACCCCAGAAGAAGGCGAAGTCATACTGTATGAGACCTACATGCGTCGTATCCGCCAGACGGGTGAAACGAATCTCAATCTTGACATGGTTAACTTGCTTTCATATCCACCGTGCAAAAAGCTCTTTGTGCAGCTCCAGAAGTATCCTCAGGAAGTGGTGCCCGCGATGGATCAAGTCCTCAAGGACCTGATGCTCGAACTGGCGGACGAGGACCAACAAGCCGGCATGGATGGCATGCAGGGCGACCAAGGCGATGAAGAGATTGCGGACATCATGGGCAAGGTCTACAAAGTTCGTCCGTTCGGCTTGACAGCCGTCAACATGCGTGACCTCAATCCATCCGGTATGCTGTCCAGACCTCCCAATTTTCTTCAATGATTTTGATGTAGTACTGCAGATACCGACAAGCTCATTTCTATAAAAGGCCTGGTCATTCGCGCAACCCCTGTGATCCCAGACATGAAAGTCGCCTTCTTCCGCTGTCTCACGTGCTCTCATACCGTCCAAGTTGAAATTGACCGTGGTAAGATCGAGGAGCCAGCTCGCTGCCCAAGGGATGTCTGCGGAAGCGTAGGAACAATGTCTCTCGTGCACAACCGCTGTGAATTCGCGGATAGGCAGGTCATCCGGCTGCAAGAGACTCCTGATGCCGTGCCCGATGGTCAGACCCCTCACACAGTGTCACTGAGCGTGTATGATGAGCTCGTTGATGTGTGCAAACCTGGTGACAGAGTCGTCGTCACTGGCATCTACCGCAGCGTCCCTGTCAGGGTGAATCCTCGTCAACGGACGATGAAAAGCCTATTCAAAACCTACCTCGATGTCGTTCATGTCCGACTCAACGCAGGAGGCACCCTAGGCCTTGACCGAAGTACACGTCCTGCGGGTGGTGATAAGATCCCGGGTATAGGTGGCGTTGGCGACAGTGCAGATGATCAAGAATTCGAAGAGGACGTTCAAGGGGGACGAATGCGCAAAGCAGAGCTTGAGGCGAAGCTCATCGATCTCAGCCGTCGGCATGATCTCTATGAGCTCCTATCCCGTTCCCTTGCACCGTCGATTTGGGAAATGGACGACGTGAAGAAAGGTATACTTCTCCAGCTCTTCGGTGGCACCAGCAAGAACATCGCAAGAGGTGGAGGCGGAGGCGGGCCGCGCTACCGCGGAGATATCAATGTGCTTTTAGTTGGTGATCCCGGTACCAGTAAATCACAGATTCTGCAGGTAGGCGAGTCTCCGCCTGTGCATTTGTAAAGTCAGCTAACTCATCGTTAGTACGTCCACAAAATTGCTCCTCGCGGAGTCTTTGCATCTGGTAAAGGTTCTTCGGCGGTGGGTTTGACCGCGTATGTGACGCGAGATCCTGACTCCAAGCAGCTTGTCCTCGAAAGGTAAGGAATGCATTATCTTCATTTCAGAGGCTCTTGTTCATGTACCTGCAGTGGCGCTTTAGTGTTGAGTGACGGCGGTGTCTGCTGTATCGATGAGTTTGACAAGATGTCTGATGCAACCCGGAGTGTGCTTCATGAAGTCATGGTCAGATATATCCAGACAATCCTTTGAATATCGCTGACACCTTCCTCAGGAACAACAAACCGTGTCAATAGCTAAAGCAGGTATCATTACCACCCTCAACGCCCGTACTTCTATTCTCGCGGCTGCAAATCCCGTGGAATCGAAGTACAACGTCGATCTCCCTATTACGCGCAATATCGCCCTCCCTCCAACACTGATCTCCCGTTTCGATTTGCTATATTTGGTACTTGATCAAGTAGATGAAAACCTCGACCGAAAGCTCGCCCAACATTTGGTCGGGTTGTACCTCGAAGATGCACCCAACACTGGAGGCTACGATGTTTTGGTGTGTCTTGCATCATTCCTCTTGCTTACTGAGCTGATTTTGTTTTAGCCTCTTGACGAACTCTCCGCGTACATCGACTACGCGCGCACGCACATTCACCCCGTCCTCAGTTCTGAAGCAAGCGATGAGCTCGTTGCCTCCTACGTCTCCCTGCGTGCTATCGGCGCTTCAGACCCCCGCTCGTCTGAAAAACGCATTACCGCCACAACCCGTCAGCTCGAAAGCATGATCCGCCTCTCTGAGGCCCACGCCCGCATGCGTTTTGCTGCGCATGTGGAACTGGAGGATGTACAAGAGGCGTGCCGCCTTATGCGTGAGGCCATCCGAACAAGTGCTATGGATCCCCGCACGGGCAAGATCGATATGGGCTTGCTGAACACCGGGACTGGTGCTGGGCAGCGCAAGATGCGGGATGACATGCGCAGAGAACTGCTGACGATGCTTGATGGTGGCGCTGGAAAGGGCAAAGGCGTGAGATGGGGCGATGCAATGAAACGCCTTGGAGAGCAAAGTAGTATCCGTGTTGATGCTGCAGAGTTTTCTGAAGTCATCAAAGCGATGGAGAACGAGGGAGTGCTAACTGTGATCGGGGAGCGGGATAAAAGGATGATACGAAGAGTTGAAGGGGCGTGATAACAGAGTCGTGAACTCTACGAGTTTACCTTTATGCCTTTGTCTGGTTCACTCGATGTAATTCTCCGTGTGTGTACTGATACTGTTTCGATACCCCAGGATAGAAGAACGATCTGCCCGAAATTATGCAACGGCTAAGCACCAATACCTATA
>KV448540.1:0-24200 GCA_001658105.1 Rhizopogon vinicolor AM-OR11-026
GTCTACTGTAGTAGCACTACAATGGTGCACATCTGAAGCGAACGTACTGATACTGACCGGTACTGACAACTCTGAGCAAGCCGTAAAGTGCTTTGATATCCTGCGTTTCAGTTAGGGCCTTGAGTTCTGTTGAGACAGTTGCTGCGTTCTATCACACTGGAGAAGATGATATACATCTAAGGACACGGAGCGATCCTCTTTGAAGACATTGTCGTTGTAAACGGATTGCAAACATACTTCCGAATGTAAAGACTTGAAGTTCAACGTTCTCAGAGCGTTAGGCCACAATAACAATGGTGTACCGGAATGGTGATTTGACCCGAACAATTCGAAGCCTTCGGCTCCGATCCTCGGCTTTGAAGTGCGAAAGGTAAAACCACTGTAAAATGATCGACAAAAGTGATTTTGTAGATTTTAAGTTGTATTGAGTACTTCTTATTTCGACCTAAGTAAGTAATCCATGATATGAATCACAGAGTCTCCGTCCGCTTCTCAGATGCAGCTGTGGCCGTTAATCAGCGACCTGCCAAACTAAAGGATTTAAACCTCAATAGCTCAGTTTACAGAGGGGTATGCGTGAATCGAGTATAGTGCTCGTTTCGTCAACATATTGCTACTTCCATGTTGGAGAGGTTGATGAAAGCGAGGTCTTCCTGTCGCCCGTCCAATGACTCGGAAACCTAGAGCATCCTGAAACCAAAAAATATATGGTTGTAAGAGCTGTGAACACGATCTCAAGGTGCGATGACAACTTACAAGTCGGCGTAATAAACTAAATAAATTCATGTTGACGACTGAGATGACTGGGACGTGGAGAAGGTGTCTCTATATGCGCAGGTCAGGCGTCGAGTTGCGAAGATCGTTGAAAATACACATACCTTTGCAAGCTTCTGTCCTTCAGAAAGTATAACGAGGCAAGATTGCAAACCCCTCAAATACCATTACCTTTCGAGCCAGGAGAGGAGATGGTCACTCCAGAAAACCTTGAATGTATGGTTGAGCATGTTGTCCCACGCGTTCGGAGTTCGTGAGAGATGTGTGGACCAGTTTTGGCACGCATATGTGAGAGCGTCGGAAGTTGGCTGGCTTCGTTATCACGCTTCGTTTGCAAAACTCGCAAAGGCCTTGATAGCCTGAATGATCTCGATGTCTGGCGGCGAAGAACATTGTGATAATGGAGAAGCGGAACTCTGGGGGGCGAGCACCAGGAATGCCGGAAACATCAAGAAATCCGGCAAGCTCTTGAACTGCTGGATTACTTGAAACGCTGGAAGTAAAGACACTTCTGGGAGGATCGTGAAATCGCTAATCACTTCCACTGTGCTTGAGAATTCTTCCATTGACACCCAGACAGATGCTGCATGAGTCAACTGCCACGCTTGACCACGGGGTGTCTGCAGCCAGTCTTGCCCACTCCGTGTCTGCAGCCAGAGTCGCCCACCCGGTGTCTGCAGTAAAGGTTGATTACCTAGAATGGCCAGCAAGTCTTGCGTGCTGACTGACTGCTGAGAGTGTGTCCAGCGTCCATCGTAGATTTCCGCATCGGAGATTTCGTTATTGGAAATGTCGACATTGGGTTCAGAGGGCACCAGGACCTCCACCCAGCGTTTGGTGTATATGATATGCAGCCAATATATCCCTCCTTTGGTCCGCAACCAGTCCTGGCCACTCTGGGTCTGCAGCCATTGCCGGCCAGCCTCAGTCTGCAGCCAGCGCTCACCACCATGTGTCCACAGCCAGTCCCGGACACCCTGTGTCCGCAACCAGTGCCTCCCACCACTGGTCTGCAACCAGTTGTGCCCGCCCTGAGTCTGCAGCCAGCCAGCCCCACCCAGGGTCTGCAGCCAGTTTCCCCCACCCTGAGTCTGCAGCCAGTGTTCGCCATCTTGGGTCCGCAGCCATTCCAACTCGCCCCGAGTTTGAAGCCAGTCCAAGCCGCCCTTGGTTCCCAGCCAATCCCAACCGCCCGTGGTACGCAGCCAGTATCTTCCGCCTTGGGTCCACAGCCAGTCCCGACCACCTTGGGTTTCCAGCCAGTCCCGACCACCCTTGGTCTGCAGCCACTTCCAGCCGCCCTGAGTTCGCAACCAGTTCCAGCTACATTGGGTCTCCAACCAGTCACTGCCATCCTGGGCCTCCAGCCAGGACCGCCCGCCCTGGGTCTCCAGCCAGGCATGCCCGTCATTGGTCTGCAACCACGATCGCAAGTCTGACCTGCGATACCCCCGAAGCCATAACAGACCAATAAGAACCTGCAATGGCTCCGGCGGTTGGACGATGAAGCCTAATGAGTGCTTTAAACTTCGGGGGTCGTGAGATTCAAGTTGCATGGCTTGAGTTTACCTCTTCAACTCCAGTAGCACATCCAGGAGGCTTGTACTTTCTGGAATACCTCGTATGATTAAGCTGAGAGACGACAGAGCAAGTAGGGAGTGGGCTGGTGTGGTACTTTGTACTTTGAAGAGGCTGCAATGTGACGGGTCCGAAACGTAGTCACGAACAGACAAATGATGTATGTTGATTGGTAGACTGTTGTCGGTAGGAATATCCAAGACAGACCGCAGCTGCGCCAGAGTTGTCTCGACATCCTTGCCCTCACCAGGGCCAAGAAGTTTTGAAATTTGCGAGATCGGAAGAGGGTTCGCGAGCGCAACAACGACAGACAAGTGCATATATGCCCGCTTGGGGTCCGCACATGTGGAGAGGATGCGGTCATATAACTTATACACCTCCGTTTCTGGAAGCAATTTACTCATCAACTGGAGCATGAGCTGGAGCGGATTGCGAGGACCATCGTATCCATCATCGATGAACTTCATCATAGTAGATGCCACGATGAAACGTCTTCCCGCTCGGCTCGCCAGCTGCGCAAGTTCATCCTCTGTCAGCTGCGGGAAATTGGAGTAGCGACTTCGCAGCTTTGCAAATGAATGCTTCAGGAAAATATAGATGTCGCTGTCAACATCCGTGCCCTCTAGCGAGATCAGTGAGGAAACGCCTTTCCAGAAACTTCCACCGGTATCTCGCACACGAGCGGGCGGACCCATTCTTCATGAATGGCTTCGCGGATATGTGCTTCCCGGCGACTTGTGACCAGAATGTGAGTAACTGGCAGATCTGGCTCACGTAGAGCTTGGCCCAGCAAGGAGATGAGATCAGTAATTTCGGTGTCAGATGCGCATTCGTCAAGCGCATCAATAGCAAAGAACAAAGACGGACACTCGCGCAGCCTGAGTCGAAGACTCCGGAGAGGGCGGAGAAAGAGAGCCTCCATCTGGTCGTGAAGAGATTTGTCAAGATCTATAAGAGCAAGATTGTCGCAGATAGCTCTGTTGACGTCGTCCCAGATGCTAAAAAAATTGCTGGCAAGCTGGTAAACAAGCGTTGCAAAAAAATATCCTGTCGTGCACCGTTTCGTGTACTTGCGCGAGAAAAAAAACGTTCCCACGAGTCGTTTTTCGCTAGTCGTCTCCTTTATCACCTTCAGATGCCTCATTCTTTCAGCCACAGTGAACGCGACGGCGGACTTTCCGACGCCCACCGTGCCATGCAACCAGATCAGTCGACTCTCCGTTAAATTGTCTAATAACCCGTAGATGTGGTTGAAAAGGTCGACCCGGGTCCCTTTTAAACATTTCGGATGGGGCTGGCGTTCACGGGAATCATACTCAGCACCTTTGACAGCCACCTGGGACACGTTCCTTGATATGATCGAGTATCGCCAGGAGCTGTGAATGAGGTCAGAGATCGCAAAATGGACATGTAGAAACAGACATTGATCCCAGTGGCAGTGACTCATTGGCAAAGGCTCATGCTGACATGGAATGGTTACAATCGGGCAAGGACTGGTTGGGTCAGACACGTGCGGTTAGAAAACATAAGAGCGATGGTTAACTCGAGCAACGACGCACGAAGAAGATGTTAACCGAAGGGTCACTAACAGTGACAGTGATTGTTCAAGTTCAGATAGTAAAAAAGGCTTCGGCCGTAACTCCAGTCACTGAGTCTGTTCGACGGTGATCATGTAACTAGACACCGAGACAATTAAGTTGCGAATTGAATGTCAAAAGGATCTCACTACCAGAAAGTCTGGATGGTGGTGGAATAAAGTCGAAAGATGACTGAGCGCCGCTTCGTATGTAACTTTTGTTTGGTTGCAGGAGCTGTGCGACCACATGAATTTTATGACGATGTGATGTAATTATGGTTGAATCGGCGGGTGGCTGTTCGCCGACGCCGACTGCCACGCGCCTTGAACTTCGTCGTTGCACGAGTTCTAGGTAAGGACTGTTGTCAGGTTAAAGCTGGTCAAAGGGGCTACGTCGCCCAACGCTGACACTAACCGTGAACTGACACTGTCAGATGCTGTTAGACGCGTGATTTCATGACATCTAGACACGATGTTCTCACCATCATTGCATCACGAGGGAACAAATATAGGCTCATGTTGATATCATGATCTTTCCTGATTTCAACGCTCTTTTCCAAGGTCTCGTGCTGGCACTAATGGTGCACATCTGAAGCGAACGTACCACTGCACGGACTAGTTCAGCCACGCTATCTAGCAGCTACTGATACTAACCGGTCCTGACAGGCCTGACCGTTGACCTGCAGCTGTCAGCTCTTGTCACACTCTGTTATTCACCGCGGAACAGCCACCGGTATACCCAGCTGCCGCTATCAATCAACTTCTTCATCATGCCACTCAGATTCGTTCGCATGAAAAAGCCGGGGATTCAAGCATTGATTACTGCTACTACTCTCAGCAGGGATCTCATATCAACTCTGCAGTTTCCTCCAGCCACTGCCGCTGTCTCGGTTTTACTCCTCATCCTAGAAACTATCCAGGTGAGTAGACACGTCAATATCCATTATTTGGGCGCGTTGCTACTCGCGTTCACTTGTATAGAGCATTCAAGTCAACAAGTCTGGCTGTGATCGCTTGGCGCGTCGTGCGGCACAAATATTGCTTGACATTGAAGAACAAATGCGTGGACGATACGATGAAGCTCCGGAGATGCTTGTCAGGAATTTGGCCAAGTTTGAAAGGTGCGCCTGGTTGTTATTTATAGCACGATGTTTGACAACGCATTCGCTCTCCACTTTCAACAGCACCTTAGTTTCTATCCATCAGTTCATGAGACAATTAGCCGATTCGAAGTGGAGTGTCAGGTTCCTCCGTAGGTCGACCATTGACGACGCTCTCGTTGAGTACATACGCATGCTTGATGAGGCTGCACAATCTTTTCAGGTGGGTATAGTGTTGCATTTCACGTTTAAATTATTGAAGAGCCTTTGTGATGAAGCTTGCCACACTAATCAATATACAACTCGCTGTGAGCTCACTGAGAGCGAACACCATGACTGCCGAAAGAGCTTTGGAGACTCCACCCTTGCCTGTCTATCAAGAGATCTCGAAGAGACTAGACTCAGACACAGTGGAGATTCGCAGCCCAGAGATCATCAATGCAGTGGAGTCTCTGATTGCTGTCTGCGATACCTCGGTGGCATCAGGAGGCGAACCCTTGTCGCTACATGAGAAGGGAATTATAGACCACTATCTACCCGAGGAGCTTTCATCATTGACCCTAGAGGATGACCATGGGGTCAGCAATCAGCCAGCTTTCATTTTCCTTGCTTATATATTTCGTACGCTAGTTCCGACGATACCACCAGTCGGAAGTTATCCTACGCGGCCGCTCTCAATTGAAGGACGGATGGTGGGCTGGTGCAACAGAAGTCCAGGCCCAAGGGCAGCGAGCTCTGATCAAGAAATACGATGGTGACAAAGACCGTGCATACAAAGTAAATGGTCTTGTTTCGGTCTTTAATGGTTACTCAACATATTTTCAGGATTGGTTGAGAGACGTCAAGGTGCTGCAGAATCTTTAGTATGCCATATGAAGCCTGTTGATCCTACCTAATCTCGTTCTCTAGTCATCCCAATTTACCCCAGATGCTTGGGTTCTCGGATGACCAAGCTCCGACGCCATTCATCCTGTTGGCAAATGGTATTCACTGCTGTCATGCATTTATGACATGGTATCTAATCCAAGAACAGTGCAGACGCGGACCCCTCAAGCATTGGTTCGCGAGGTCTTACACTCATCAAATTTAGCGTCGACCATGGAGATCTTCTTGCGTTTTGTAAGCTGTTCTTTTGATCAGTTGATAATCATCTGATAGTGATACACAGTATCGCGACCTTACCGTGAATCATTTATCACAGATGATCATCGTTCTATTAACATAATGATTACCTAGGACACGGCGATGTACGTCCAGAGACAACTTAACCTGGATGATAACAAAGTCCAAGATTTTATTGAGGTGCGGTTGCTTGATCCGCCACGTAATTCATAGTCTCATATCTTGTAGGCATCCTCGTTTCGAGTTGATTCTCTCCAAACACTCGTGGTTGGTCTGCCTCCTCCTCGGGATGGTGTTCGGTATACTGCGCGAAACTATGGGTTATCGCATACATTGTTAGATGCGTGTTTGCGAGTAAGTGTGCCTTTCACGACTTTCAGGTTTATCCTAAGGAATGAACATGCAAGATGTTGCCAAACAATGGACGTGTTTCTTACTCATATGATACAGGGGATGAATTCGGTATGAATTTTAATTAATTATGGATGAGTTTTTTCTCGCTCACACAAGTACAGTGACAGAGGAAACACAAAAGAAAATTAACCACCTCGTCACCTTGGCACGAACCCTACTTCCTAGTGAAAGACAGTCCCCCGTACTGCCGACACAATTAAAAGCATTGATCGAAGAGACAGAATCTGAGACCTCTTCTCTGACTCTGCGACGAATAAGAGAGCTCACTTGGGATGCTGAAGGCGGCCATAATCACGCATGGTACGAGAGAAGCGTGCCCGCTAATAAGTTTTCCGTCGGAGACATCGGGTATATTCCAGTGGGGAAAGACTTCGGCTCTTTCGTCCTTCTCTGTAACGTCATCAAAGATGGAACGGCTGCATTCAGCCTATTGCAGCGGTCACATGGCGAGCACTGGTGCTGGAAGCATGTTCCAATACGCCGACAGCCTCTCCAAGCTTATGAGCTACCTGAAGTTGTCGCTGGGTGAGTGTGCTAAAGCTATGTGACAGAAATAGTTGATGACTGCATTGTGACAAGATGGCCCGTTGCAGTACCTCCATACAGTCAGATCGACGTTGCGGTGGCGCACGAGGCCTATCTTTCTTGCGTCAAGGATGCATGGCAATACCTACTGCAGAATGGAAAGGATCACGCGGTTGATGCTGGCATTATTAGGCCGGATGAATTGATCCTTGGTAAGCCTTTCCCCTTCCTGTGTGACCTTGCGACGTCGTAACTCACCCGTTCTCACAGTGACCCATGTTGGAACCCATCAAGATTTTTATGTCAATGATTTTAGACCAAAACCTTTTACGCCACATGCTCACTCAGCAAATCCCCGGTTCGCCGCGAATCAGTCTCATCAGCAGCAGATGCATGGCTTTCGCCAGTCACCAGGCTTCGGTTTCCAGAATCATGGTGTTCCATTTCATCAACCTGTCCTTCCCACGATAGTTTACCTGTTTACCTCCTTGGATCCTAATCACGAACCACACTGGTCACCATCTCCCGTTTGCTTGCCGAAAGGCATTCCGCGTCAACCTCTGGCACGAGATTTCACGACGAAAATCGGGTGGTAGGTAAAGTTTTTCATATTATCAGAGTTGAATTGACTATTGCGTACAGGAAAACCGGGTTTTTGCATTATGTGCAGCTCCTTGCTGAGGACTTTGATAACACCAGTTGAAGTCCTTTCTGCCGGATCGAATTTTCTCATGTACTAGTAGTGGCTTGGTAGCTTTCACGGGAATTTGTAACTTATCTTATGTATTGAGTGGAAACCTGCCAGTGGGGACATATTTTATCGAAGTTGTGAACTGTTCTATCGATGTCTAAAGCTTCGGGGCAAGGCTGCTTCTTGACCGAGCTCGAAGCTGAAGTTGTACGGCATGTGTCACGCATGCGGCGTGATGCGTGGCTGTGCTGGACTTGACCCTATCCAAAATTTCCTCTAGTATTACGGTCCAACGGAACGACCTCCTCCACGTCAAGGACACCCTTAGATCTTTACCACGCGCTGGCTGCCCTCTCGTGTTCGAAATTGCTGCTGCCAGAAGCTTTCGCTTCGCGTGGAGGTAGGGCTGCGAAGAATGCACGTCTCTCGACATCGACCAGAATGTCCTTGAGCGATCACAAGATTTCTCGTTCTGCCAGGAACTTGAGTTTCCTTGGGGTTCAGAACTATTTCAATGGTCTTGAAAGACACATCCAGAAATGCGATAACAATCTTCGGGGCGTCCGTCGGGCACAGTTTTCAGTCTCGTGCGCCGCAGCGCACGCAGTGTCCCTTCGAAAGCCAAAGGGATTGGATCTCCCAGCAGAAGACTATTACTCTGGAAGTTCTGCGCCTCTTCCTCCTTCTCAACGTTCTGACTGGCGGCTAAGAGCCACTTCACGCACCAACCGCACTCAACCTCTTGATGCTCAAGGACACAGGAGATACATCAAGCGTGTAGCTCCTCCATACATGCAAGTCCAGCCGGGAGAATCATTTCACGAGGAGATACAGGCCTACAATGAACAGTTCGTTGCTCTTCTACAGTTAGTTATTGTATTCAATTAATTGTTTGCAGTTTCTTATCCCTGCTGGACTCTGAGCAAGCCGAGGATGAGTCAGTTCTGAGGGAACGACTGTCCAGTTGGTCGTTGTCTCGATTACGAGAAGAAGGCTACACGATGACTGGTCTTTCCGCGTTTTGGATGGATGCACCAAAGTTTGGACGTCCTGTGGCTTCATTTTCGCTTGGTCCTGGTATCGACTTACCAGAACACAGGTTTGAGTGAGTTCTTTCAAATGAATTTCTGTGAGGTGTACACATACTTTGTTCAGGAACGGTACCCAGGTTCTTGTTTCGCGGTTCGATCCCCTTCAGGAGCCGCCGTACCGAGGAAGCGTCCTGGGTACTACTACGTCCCAGCTACGAGTAGCATTTGAAGACAAATTCGACCTGGAAGAGGGCAGCTGGCGCTTGGACGTTGGGCGGTCTAACATCGTGTTCGATCGTATGAGGACGGCTATTGCTCGCTTCAATCACGACCCGCAAGCGCTAGAGGAGCAAGGCCAAACGCTGTCCTCTTCAGATCGCCAGTTCATTCTCCACGGAACACACTTGCGAGATGTACTATTGCGTTCGTTTTTCCCCGAGACACCCTCACTTCATGTGCCGCTGCAGCCTCCGGATGAGGTTTCGTATGTGCCTCGAGGGAGACTTGAGCATGATAGTCGCGAGGCGCGCGACCACGGAGGCGCGTTCAAGGAGGACATGTACATCCAGAGCTGGGCAAGACGATACTCACAGATTAAGCCAATTGTGATAGATGGTGACCCAGTCATTGAAGGACTGAACGTTACGCAGATACGAGCTATCGCTTTGATGATTGGCGAAAGGATCAGTCTTGTTCAGGGGGTACGTTCCATCAAGCGATACTTTGTTTTGAAGACTAAGGGGGCACCCACTATAGCCGCCTGGCACAGGAAAAACGAAAACTATCATTGAAGCCGTGAAACTACTCAAGGTCCAATATTTCTCTTCATCGGTTTCGTATGTTCCTCTGATGCTTTCTACAGGTCCACTTTGAAGTGCATCATCCCCTCCTTGTCTGCACCTATACCAACGTTGCAGTCGATAACCTTGTGGAGGGCTTTGTAGCGGCTGGTGTGAAACCTCTTCGAGTAGGGTATGGTGGTAAAATCAAATCGTCTCTGTACGAGCATACGTTGGATGCGAAGCTTGAGGCTCATCCTCTCAAACCTAAGGCCGACCAAGTTCTGAAGGAACAGGAAAACACCGAAAAGAAGCGAAATGAGCTGTATCAAAGGATTGCTACGGCAGAAAAAGCGGGCAAGGCTGAAAGGCTCGAGAGGATGCGATTTGCGCTTGCCATGATGGAGAGACAGATTTTGGCAATGAGAGCGAAACTGTATGCAATGCACCAGGAAATGCTCAATGATATCACTGCCGCGGCCGATGTAGTGAGTGATCTGCTATCCGCAACGGCTTTGTCACAGACTCACGACGTCTTGGTAGATTTGCACGACGTGCATTACATCCGCCAGTGCCGCTCTCAATGTTCTTGATTTTCCAGTCGTGTTTCTGGATGAGGCCTCCATGTCGACAGAACCAGCGTCACTCATTCCTTTGATGCGAGGAGTGAGTCAATTAAGTTTTGTATACACGTTCTTGTTCTGACCGTTAGCGCAGTCTCAACATGTGGCATTGATTGGCGATCACAAACAATTACCTCCGGTCATCACAAGCCGTGAGGCACAACTTAACGGCCTGGGGATCAGTCTTTTCGAGAGACTTACTGAGGAAGGAGGTATGTCACTTCGGTCACAACTGTCCGGATATTTCTTCTGACATTTTATCTAATTATAGTTGTGCCGTCAATCATGCTCGATGTGCAATACAGGATGCACCCTTCTATTTCTAGATTTCCCTCTCTAGAGTTCTATAATTTTTCTTTGCAGGACGGGACAGTAGACTCCGCTGGGAACATACATCCTATGCTTCTACCCCCCCTCTCCAGTCACCTCGAGCAAAATGCCCTGACCGGACTCCGTCCCTCTGTTGTTTTTATTGATCACGCCGGTTCGGAAACTTCTAAGGACCGTAGCAGAGTAAACTGGAACGAGGCTCACATTGTTTGCAGCATCGTCGAAGACCTCTTATTACAAAACGAGGTAAGCCCCGCCTAGTTATCAGTTATATCCAACTGACACTCGTTTTCCTAGAATCTGCGAGGGGAGAACATAGGCGTCATTGCCCCATATGCCGCGCAGATTTCGCTGTTATCCCGCCTTCTAAACACCGACGCGAAATATCGCAAGCGCTTCGCATCAACTCTTGGCGATCATCGTATGATGCAGCTTAGCAGTATCGAAGTGAAGACAGTGGACGGGTTCGAAGGCCGCGAAAAGGATGTGATTATCTTTTCGACCGTGCGAAATAATACGTCGGGTTATATTGGATTCCTGGCTGACCGCCGACGGTTGAATGTCGGGCTAACGCGTGCGAAGAGGGGGCTTTTTGTTGTCGGGAGTATCAATACCCTGAAGGCTGGGAAGATGGCCAAGGGTCGGTCTGGCGAAGGACCCGCCAGAGTAGGGAAAGGGGCTGAGGCTTGGAGGAGATATGCAAACTATCTCCTCGAGCAGAACATGGTGCTTACGCTTAGTGGAGATAGGCTAAGGAAGGTGTTGTATGGGCACACGATTCAGAAGGAGAGAAGTCGGACGATGTTGAGCTGAGTCATTTTAGCGTAGTAAATTGGTTATTGGTCCCCTAAGCAGCATTATTATGTAATATCATGTCGCGCTGGCGGTGCTGCCCATGTTGTTTGTGTGAGTATCAGAAAGGACGTAAGCTTCTCATCAAGCTCGAAGATTCCGAGATGGGCGGTTTCGAAAAGCTGTGTTTTCAGTCGAGCACTCGTATTACGTTGACTGTGGGATACCTTGGCACATTTGGGCGGTCCCGAAGTCGGATGCCATGTCATACCACAGTCTGCAGCCCTGCCTCTTTGTATAAAATGTTATTATACATTCCTCGTGCACTATAAGCTACAGCAGTTCCGGAATGGCGTGCCGCAGCGACAATTACGTGCGCAAGCTACGTTTGAATGTAAAAAACCGGCTGTTTTGTTATGTAGTAGTCAAAAAGCTTGAAAGCTGCGCGCGTTTGCTGGTTGCAAGATCCGAACTGCATTACTTCAGGGTTCAATCGAGCCTGGCGCCCTCGAGGCACTACTACTATAGCTAGTAGATACCTAGACTTATACATAGTTGAACCTAGATCGCTCTGTGTGAAGCTAAGGGTGGGCGCAAATTTTAAAATTCAATTTACCGCAAGCTTTCCACCTTGTCGAGTAGCTGTCATGGGATTCGACGGAGGTTTATCATGTCCCCTTGCAAAAGCACCGCGGAGGGGGAGGGGGCTAAATCACATCACTTGTGATTGATTCCTCCACCGGAACTTCAGCGTGAAGATTCGCACCTTCTTTCTTTAAATTTGAGGGGAGTTTGATGCTCACCAAAGTTCCCGTTGACTTCGATGCTGGTGTGGTGCACGTAGCTCGCAAAGAAGATGGGTTCATGAATCACAATAACCCCCGTAGCTCACCAAACGGAGATCTACAAAAGGGAATCAATTGATCCGTTACGCCTTATGTATGACAAAGTCGCGCCAACTTGAAAGCGGGGCTCCGAATCGTATGGACCCGACGAGGTGCCGTGGGCGTGAAAATTGAATGCCAGGGTTGGTAGGTAATGCAATATTCATCCTCCGCCAGGCTAACGGAGACTACTTACTTTGTCTCCGTCTTTTGGGTTGGATGAAGCAGGTGTGTTACCGCTTACCGAGGATCCAGGACAGAACTCGAGAATACCATAGGCTAGATCTGGGATAAATTGTTGATCATTTGGAAGAAGAAGACGTTGATAGATGAAGTTGGCAGAATTTACGTGAGCGGAAGTAACCGTCCGAGCACATACACTATCCACGTGGGGCGTGGGTACGCGTGAATACCGAATACCGCCAATGATTTCCCCCTTTCCGACGCATCGCACTCTAAATTGAGCGGTGTGAAATGTGGTGTTTGAGGGTGACGGAATGGATTAGTGGTCGACCAACGGCATACGTTATCGATATCGTTATTATGCGGGCGTCAAAACCATCTTCCAAGACAGTTGAAAAGCACCTCGAGATGCGGCCTGTTACACGTAGTATTATCACCCACTTACTTCCCTCAGCGGAGACACTTGACATTCTCCTTCTAACGAAGCTCCCCATCACATTCGGATTCGACATCCCCATTTTTTTGGAACAGGTTTCTCTATTCGTGATCAAAGACTTCGCCTTCAATCACTTTTAATCTGCAAATCCCTCAGTTCGCAATTCGTTTTTGCGTTCATCTTACCTGGCAACCAACAAATGCCATCTCCGCTGGCGGCTCCACCAAGTTCTTCTTGGGGTTCAAATAGGACCGACTATTTTCCAAACAGCCCGTTAGACGGTCTTCGCGGTACTTCTTCACCTAATATGTCATCCAGCTCATTCCTCTCGCCATCCCACGCTGCGTCTTTCGAGGATATGTTGCGCAAATTCCGCCAGCTGTCAACGTCCTCAATGCCCTCTTGTAATTCTTCCCTATCCCAAACTGCAAATTATCCGCTCGTACAGCCTGACTCTTTTGCACCGCATTGCATTCCTCGATCACTGAATTCTCAGCCGCCTTCACCCCTTCCCAGTCTCGGCGCTCCCTTCGTCCCTGTATCAGACATCTGTATTTCTTCATCTCACGGCTTTCATAACGATCCTCCTTGGAATTTGTCTCCAACATCCTCGAGTAGCAGCGAAGGAATTTCCTTGCCGTCCTGCTTTGTCGACGAGTTCCCTGCGACTCGGTCATTATTCGACGAATTCAGATACACACGATCGCGCGTCCTCCATGTAGGTACCTTGGTTCTGTATCACGTATCGAAATCTGATAAGCGTCGACTCGAAGCTCCAGAAGGACCATCGCTTGTCATTACCGTCACTTGTGTCATTTTTGACAGAGGTAAGCGCACCCTCTTCTACCCTGGTGTGCATTTTTGCAGTTATGCTGAATATAAAAAGGCTCAGGATCAACCCGTTTTTTTCAGACCCCCCATGTCCATGTGGGCTGTGAATGAGAGCGCTGAGCCAAATGATGTTTGGGCGATATTTCAGTCGCACGAGGATGTAAGTGTGGTATCCCTATATGGTCATCTTATCCCCGAAGCGGTTATTCCCATGATCTGCGGGGGCGCATCATTACCTTTTTGGCCAGTGGTGGTCGTCCACGTGGAAGCGGGTTGGATACCGTTGGGTTGACGTCGCTGCTACCAGTCAGGCACGCAGTGAGACTGCCGAGGGTCTGATTTATTCTGACGACCCAGTGGCTCTTTTTTTTGCTTTCTTGTTTTCATCCACTTTCACTGATTATCTGATCTTAAAAAAATTGCTGTGCTGACGGAAACATGATATTTTGTAGGCCTGTTCAGTACTTTCTCTCTCTCATCCCTCCATCTCCATCGTACCTGCTCTTGCGAGTGATTTGGAGCCTTTGAGCAGACTGCGCAGAGTTGATTCCGCGAAGGTATGTCGTATTCGATCATCGAGCGTGTCACCCTTCTGACCTTTGAGCCACTAGAATCCACCCGCGATCTCGTACCCACTCCGCATGTCCCTGTCCACGCCTGACCTTCATAAGTGCGTACAAGTGGGCATGCACACATTCGCCCAGAGTCCCCTAGGGGCGCAGAACGACGACTTCGTCATCTCCAGCAACCCGCCCAATCCGCGAACAACGTTTCGACTGGGTGACTGGATGTAAGTACCTATTTTGGAAATTATCGCGCACGAATTTGCAAACACCTTTTTCTGATCGGGGGCGATCGTGTTGTGGAGTTGCCCAGACTTTTCTTAGGGGTCACGATGTGCGTCATGACACGGTGCTGATTGCTTCCTCTCTAGATGCAACTCGGCCAACTGTGCGGCGCATAACTTTGGGTGAGTTTTATTCTTTGAGTCATTGAATTTCTACGTAGTCTTTCCACTCCATTGGACTGGAGATGGTCGAAGACGAAGCTTGGAGAAGGCGCCACGCTCCTACTCGGTCGATCATCATATGCGTCATCATTTCCCACTTAAGCTGCTTCTTCAAATCATGCTTTTCGTATTTTTGTACTAGAACAACCCTCATTAAATCAGCTCTTCCACATTTCCTATTTCTCGCGCAAGGATGGTGCTGACGGATTCGTTTCCTTGCATGATTTTACACAGACGCAATCTAGCTTGCAGAGGCTGTGGATGCCCGCGTTCTGAGAACCAACCCTCGACAATGCAGCGGCAAGGATCTGGCGCACCCGCGTCGCGTCTTCCAGCATCGCCCCGTTTTGTCAACTCATCCGGACACCTCCCCATGTCGCAGAGTCCTCTTCCTCCACCGGTTTCCTCACCTCTCTATCCTAATGTCAGTCATAACGTGCGTGCACCTCAGCCTACCATGATCGGTGCAAAGCCCTCCTCTCCTACCCATCCTCTCCTCACACCTTCCGGTCGTTCTTTTGCGGTGGGAGGTAAGGTGCAAAACGTCTCTTCGGACCCGTTGTCGCCGTGCATCATGTATTGGCCGGACAATGAAGCATTCCCAGAGCAAGGTCAAATTCGACCAAGCAGCTTGATGGTTGTTCCGGTAAGTATTGTCTTCTACGCCCCTCATCTTATGACTTACGCACGATGCTCTCTAGCAGCCTCCGATCTTGAACACTGGTAATCGCGGGCCTATCGAGCATCAACCTGGTGATTGGATTTGTCAGAAGTGTAATTATCTGAATTGGAGACGCCGCAAAGTTTGCCAGACCTGCTTCCCCTGTTGGTACCCACTATCTGCGATGTTAAATCCTTATTGACTTTTCTCAGATGCTGAAGGAAACGGCGATTCCATCTCCGCTGCCGTGCAAGCGGAACGCATCAACTTGCTTACATCCCTCCTTGCGCAGAACCAGCTTCCTCTTGCCAGTAGCCCCGCACCCGTTGCATCTCAAGCTCTCCGATCTCATTCCATGACACCTCCACATCGCCGTCGCATGTTCATGGACGGTGTTCCTCAGACTCAAGTCCCATGCCGCTCCCGTTCACATTCTAACTTCGATTTGGGCACCCAATACTCCGACTCTCAGTTCATTTATGAAACAGCCGCTCCCCGTCGTGCATCCCCGTCTTCGTATACAAACCTTGGCCATCCAGAGGATCGTCATTTTTCAAATGTTCCTGCTCCCCTGCTCCCTTCTTTCTTGCAGGATATTGTGCAGTCACCCACTCTTTCTCCGACTTCTACGTCATCCGCCGACCTCTCTCCTGATGATTACGATGATGGCTTCTCTTCAGGACGCTCATCGTTCGGGAGAGAGCGCATTGTAGCGAATGACTCTTCTTTGAACCTACCGGTCAACAATATCTGGAAGCTGAACGATGAGGAGACGAAGGGTATCGCAGGCGTTGCGTTGCCCAACATAGACCTGATAGGGGGTAGGAAAAATAGTCCCGAGGGATTGCATCGCCTATCCAATTCTCCTTGATCGTGAGCTTATCTCTTCGTTTTGTTCCGATGGTCGCTTACCGTACTTTCAGTCATGCCTTATATATCAAGCATTAGGGAAGGATACCGACACGCGGGGGTGGAGTTCAGATCCCAACGGATGGACACGTGGAAGCGTCTGGGTATTGTAGGAAAATACGGCTAGAGTGACCGTCCTGGTATTTTTATTTGTTCTTTCCCTAATGCTGGCTCATATGATGGATTACTTGCTTCGACGCAAGACGTCCCCGCTCATTCTTCTGCTTCATCTTTGCACCTTTGGATCTCGCAATCGTCGGCATATTCAGCATATTGTTTATCTTGGTCAATTATTTTATATTGGAGCCTCCCTTATGTACTGCTTAATGCTCGTAAAAGTTTGCAATGATATCGATGTTCGCGATCTTGCGGGTGCCAGGAATGTTTGTACATGTTAGTATCAGAAGGTGTTGGACAACAACAGGCAACAAACACGGTAGCAAATAACGCGCCGGACCTCGGTGATCAGAGGACTATGACACACACTGGAACATGACTGGTGTTGTAATACAAGCTCATCAATCTCAACCCTCCGCCGCTGCCACTTTCCTCGCGACGAGATCAGGACACACACGAAATGCGCCTACCGGTGAAGAATCTGACCTCCTTCGCTCTATACGTGCCGCTATCCGAAGTTCTGGTACTGACACTGTGAACACAACTTTCAGCCCATTCTTCGCGGGTGGATCAGAGTCTTGGATAGACCAAGAGCTTTCTTGGAACGACTATTGCGTTGTCCTGAGCGAAGGCGGAATCATCAAAAGGAAGTGGGACCTCAGTCAAGAACACCAGGCCATTCAATATGCGTGCATAGGGAAGCTCCTGCAGTCGACGGGATGTTCTGAACGCCAGCCTCATGGCAGTGCTCACTATACGAGAAGCAAGAACGAGACATCCGAGACGATGAACGCCATCTTTGGACCTTTCGCATCGCTCAGGGAGGAAACCAAGGGTGTTGAGGATCTGGTGGAGGAAGTATCTGGAGTGTTTGTCTTCTTGCGAAGCATTGGAAAGGTCTTCTTGCGGAACGGGATGGACTACACGTTTTCGCTTCCATTTCTCGTGCACAAAGCATGGCCTCTTCATCCTCACGGTGTCCTTATCCAGCGAATCCTTGATCAAGCTGAAGTTGACGAGGCACGTGCTACAGGAGATGATCCATTGCCCACCATGTTTACTATCACGAGCCCGTTCTCGGAGCCTGCAGCCGTAGGAATCACTAGTGGCATTTTGGGGGGCAGCGGAGACGAACCCGTTGCTTTAGTGGATGAGGAAGATATTTGTTCCAAACCACTCGTCACCGTATCGGCCAGCGAGGAGGTTGTCTGGGTCTCACCTGGCGTCCTGAACTCAACTCCCGAGATTTTGGTTACCTTTGATGCAGACAAAGGGGATCTGTCCATCTGGAGATATGTATACATAAAGCCCAAAGACGCCCCAGTGCCTCTTACTCGGACAAAGCATCGTAGCACTTCAGGGAAGAGGATGTCTGTCCCTGGGACGAGGCGGCAATCCAGCACTATCGGCGACCTTCTGGAAATTGACCGCCGTGTGCCTCCGTCCTCTCAAGACATGGAGTTTGATGACAATTTCCCCCCACCGTTTCCCCCAATGTCGGGGCTTCCGCCTTCAACGACGGCTGATATCACCACGCAGCCACCAATACCAGGAAGGAAACGCGAATCCCTCACTCGCCTCGATCTCAGTTTGACGATGGACAGAATGGCGCTTGGAGGACAGAAAGATGTAGACGTGTTGATCGCCCCTGTTGAACATGGAAGAATGAAGGCATCGTACTGGGCCCAACAATTGACCACTCATCGTTTGGGAGGGAACCAGTAGGAGGTTGTTTACCTCACCCAAACGCACGCTCATGTTGTTGTAGACTGTCATCGAAGGACATATCAGTTGCATTATTTGATCAACGCTATAATGCTGCGGGTTATCATTCACTCCTCGCAGTCTGCCTGCCCGAGGCACACGTGATTGTCTTTGTGATTACTATTGACGAAGGCAAGAAATCCTTCGTAGTAAAAAGTCTCGCTACTTTGGAAGCTACTGCAATCGCTTCTATACACGCGACTCGTGCTGATATCTGGGATCTCCTTGCAGTGAAGAAGGATGGCTCTTTGTCATTGTTTACGCACGGGCTGTATGAGCTCCCTATACAGCTGAGACTCGCGCAACCATGGAACGGCGACAGCAGTGATTCATCTCAGGTCGTTTCACTCGATCATGTTGTAGCGTTAAAGCACGTCTGCGTGTCCTCGGTGTATTTGGAGATGAGTGATAGGAAGGTCTATTATGCGCGAATGGACATGGCGCCATCCGACCCACTGGTTACCCAAGCCATACATATTCTTGCGTTTGTGCTGCCCAAGGACCAGGCTTTCGACCTTCATCGGAAATTTCTCGAGTCGTGGTCGCAGCGTTACTTCCGAACATCGCCTGGTCTCGAATTCCAGGAATTCACCCTTGCACTTTTCTCACTCCTTGATCTCAAACTTGTGTATCCTTTCAAACACGAGGAGTCCGTCATCAGCTGCTCTGTGTGGGAAAGATTTTCAGCTTTGTCCACTTCTAATCGTTCCTTCGACGACGATCCGGCTCTCAAGCGCTTGAAGCTTCCTACACCCCCGGCCACGCGACATTACTTCCTTTTTACTCTGAACGTCAACCCGCTCCTGGCGCCTGTGCTATACGCATTGCATATGTTGGCAGAGGACCTTCGCTTAGTCGTTCTTCGATATGAATCCCTCATGCTCCTCATTCCCTTGATATGTCAAATTGCACACATCGTTCGACCAGAATGGGCAGATTACTGGAAGCGCCTCTGTCCCAATATCATGCCGGGATGGCCGGCCCCGACTACAACCCGTCAGTTTACCCTTTTCGTCGGTTGAAATGTTCACAATCTTCCTCAGGTGTAGACATGCTGGACGACCGGATACCAGTCTGGCCGCCTGATATGTCTGCGGTTCTTTACGGAAGGATAAGTAACCCTGACTGGCAATTCCCGTCGTACGAAACTTCCCGGCTTGGTCGACTCTTTGCTATCGATCCGTCCTTCGCTTTTGGAAACACTGAACCACTCATGTCCTTGCAGCATCTCACTGCGGCCTACATGTGTCTAGCTGATAATACGGGGCTATCAACGCAAAAACGAGCAGAAAAGACGGTCGAAAAGCTCGTCGACATGCTTGGGACAGCGAAGCAGGGAACTGCGTTCCTTAATAGTCTTCCGTTGGGCATCGCAGCACCCCTTAGAGAAGCTATTAGGACATGCCAGCTGGCGCCCCCTTCACACTGGCAAACAGAGCATTATGACCTCATCGGCCGGCGTGACTTGGCTTTCAGTATCGCTGGGACGCAGCCAGAGCTCTCGCAGAACTGCGTTTCTCAGTCTGCTGAAACCTATATGGTAAACCCCACGATTTAAAGCATATTGTATTGGCTGACCCAATTCCAGAATACCCACCGACGAGTAACGATCAGTAGTTTAGCTGAGAAAGCAAAATATGCAAGCCTCGGAGAAATTGATGAGCTTTCCGGAGTCGAGCTCGATCTCAAGGGATTTACGAAGATTCGCTTCGGTCAGGATCGCAGGTTGGAAGAAGTGGCCCGTATGCTGTGTTCGTCAGCTGTTCCATCTGTTCGGCTCGTGGAGCGCCCGGAGTTGAAGTGAGCCGGATAAACAATAGTCAAGGTTGAGTCTTTACTGACGGACTCCTGCACAGCGAGCATGACCAGGCGAAGGAACAGCAGCATCAAGTGGTTCGTATCGCAGAGCGAACGCTGGCACTACCCTATGGCCGTGCTATGTTCACTTTTGGTTCTGTTTCAACGGTCACAAAAGAAGCGTATATCATCCCAAAGATAGAGTATGCGGTCAAGATACAACCGTCAAATATTACCACCGCACCTGAGGTTGGCAAGATTCCTACCGAATGCCTCAGCTGGGGCGAGTTCCATAATGGTGTTGCAGCAGGACTACGGATCGCTCCGGATGCTCGCGGTGTGGAGAGTTCGTGGATTGCCTTTAACAAGCCCTCTGAGCTCACCCCAGAACATGCCGGCTTCTTATTTGGCCTGGGACTCACGGGACACCTCAAGGAAATGCTTACGTGGCATACCTTCGGGTATCTAACCCCAAAGCATGACTTGACCTCCATCGGCGTCTTGCTTGGTCTGTCAGCTGCAAACGCTGGGACAGGCAATCGCCATGTGACAAAGTTGCTTGCTGTTCATACACCAGCTTTGCTTCCGACGCAGAGCGTTGACCTGAACGTATCCCTCATGACTCAAGCGGCTGGTTTAGCAGGCGTCGGAATTCTATACCTCGGCACTAAAAACAGGCGTATGGCGGAAGTATGTCTTCATCAAATCAGCCGAAGGGACCTCGTGCAGCCGGACCTCAGCAATGAACACCGAGAAGCTTATACTTATTCTGCTGCCTTAGCCTTCGGCATGATCATGTTAGGTCAAGGCTCCTCCGTACCTGCAGATCTCTCATCTCTCGATCGCCTCCGAGTCCTCGTGCATGGTGAAGGGAAGTCTGTTGTGAACTCACATGCACGGCCGACTTTCGACGTCAATATCACGTCTCCCGCAGCTTCTATCGCACTTGGGTTAATGTACCTCAAGACAGAACGGCGAGATGTCGCCGACATCTTGGGAATTCCAAGCACGGTCTTAGAACTGAACCGTATACAACCCAGTTTTTTGCTTATGCGGACTGTTGCAAGATCCTTGATCATGTGGAACGGTATCGCTTCGACCCTTCAGTGGTTACATGCTCAAGTCCCTGAGTCTATTGTGAAAGCCATGCACGATCACGTCCGAGGACGTCCAGCTGACGACGCTATCGAGCTTGCCTATTATAACATTATTGCGGGTTGTTGTTTTGCCATTGGCTTAAAGTATGCCGGGACAGCGCGTCATGAGGCATATATCATGCTCTCGAATTACTTTGATATGTTCAGTAGATTTGTGGCAACCAGTGGCAAGTTTCCCTCACAGGACTCACGTGTCTCCTCGCTAAATATCCGACCATCGCAGGCCCTGCCTACGATCACAAGATCAAGCGCTCTGCTGTTCGTGAAGGCCTGAACCTCATTTCCATTGCACTTTGTATGGTCATGGCGGGTACAGGAGAAATCACCTGCTTACGACGCCTGAGATATGCGTATGGGATGTATCACCAAGCGTTTCGATATGGTGTCCATGTTGCAACCCATCTATCGCTCGGATTATTGTTCCTCGGGGCCGGCCGGTATACCCTCGGAACTTCGAATGCGGCAATAGCTGCTATGGTTGTCGCCTTTTTTCCTCGTTTCCATCATGTATCATCAGACAACAAGAGCTATCTTCAGGCTCTTCGCCACCTCTGGGTTCTTGCTGTCGAACCCAGATGCCTTATGGCACGGGATGTCAACACTCGAGAGGCCGTCTATCTCCCCGTCAAAATTACCACGAAAGAAGGGGTCGAAAAGGGCGCAACGCAACTGATTTCACCTACGCTAATACCGGATTTCAACAAACTCTTGTCGATTAGAATTGACACACCCCGCTATTGGCCCTTCTTTGTTGACCTTGAACACGTCCCGCAGCATAGGATAAGCCTCTTAAGGCATCAGACACTGTACGTGAAGCGACGCACGGCTTTCCTAAGCTATACGGAGGACCCGAGGGGAAGTAGAAGCCTTTTTGTTCGCTCAGGTTCATCTGCTGGAGATGCCGCTACCTTGGACTTTCCTCAATTGTCTGACACGAAGACACACCCCGCAAGCGACCTTACTCATTTCATCTCATCTTTCTCCAACGACGTCTTGTTCCTGGCTTTTGCGGATCATTTCTCACGCGAAGACGGCACGACGGTGGAAGAGAGAATCTTTCACAATTATTGCCATGCAGTGCTGCTTGATAGCATTCTTCAAGATAAGATGGAAACATTGCAGACCCATCTAATGCTTTATCAATATCGCAAACAACTACCATCGAGCAGCTATTTTCACCTCCGGCTACAGGATCTCCGTTTTGCCGTGGACTTTTACAGCAAAGTTTACGATCGGCGGTTCAGCGGGAGATCCGAGAATAACCCCCGACCTTCCCTGATCCGCGAGGGCACTGTCTCTGGCGCATTGCAAGCATTGGATGAACGTCTCACGGAACTACAAGGTTCAACGACCTTTAGTACGGTCTTTGGGAGATATGCTCGTGGGGAACTTATTGTGGAGTCGGAAGATGCACCTGAGGTGTCGCGCTGGCTGGCTTGGTATCTTCTGCGCCATGGTGTTCCGTCGGCGTCGCTACTAGCGATCCTGAAGCAGCTTGCGCAGGATGCTCATGCACAATGTGCCTCTGCTGGGAATGTTAATTTGGGAATGCTGGATGAGGGTATAAAGGAAGTTCTAAGAGGGACGGGGACAAAAATGATTACAGCGTTTGGATCAGGGTGGTCAAGTCCGTCTTTGGAGCGGGTTATTGACGCATGGCAAGGACGTTCGTAGCTAGCCATGTACCACGAGGGCGAGGGTGCGAGATGGCATGCGTGGTATATTGGGATTGTACACGAGACAGAAATGAGAACTATACGAAGCCAATGGCCAGAGAGTGCAAGTGTGCAAGTGTACTGGGACGTATGTGATATTCTAAGTGAGTAACCTCGACCACGACTCTGCCTCACGCAGCACGCCTCCATTCTTCGTTTTGCAGTGTCAACATTCTGCAACTTGATATTAGAATATTCTTCTACAAGATCTGATTAAGGGACACTAGGAACTTGTCGGCTTTGCAAATGTTGGTTCATCGGACATTCCGACGGCGTGAAGGAAGTTGCTTGCAATTGGGAATGATCCAGCAAGCACAGATATGTGAGCATATACCCTGACATTCCGTCCACGCCTGCAGAGAATAACGTTGAGAAACGGTGATATTAAGGCGAAGTAAGGTAACAGTTGGAGTGGGGTTGGTCACGTAACTACTCATGCGTGTCATTGCCGGCAGACTGAAGAATCAAGATCGTGACCTGACGATGAGCGTGATAAGTAGTAACGGGTCCTACTATAAGCCCACGGCGATTCACCACGTCGTCCAGACGAGTACAAACGTCTACTTTTCGTTGCCAGACGACAATGTCCGCTTGCTACCATGTGTTGAGAACCCAGTGCTCCAGCGTAATGGTATTGAGCGCCAGTGCCCTGATGAGGATGCCTCACTGTCCGAGGTGTGGAGGAAGGTAAGGACGGTAACGTATGGTGGAGACGGGTACACAGGACTTTCTGCAGTTGAATTTCCGACAATTTCTAGTAGTGTTTTACATAAGTGAAAGGAAGTCCCAACATTTCTTCCGTGGAATGAACGCACTTTTTCCTGGCGCCCCGTTATAGACGTAACGGGGCGCTAGGAAAAAGTGCGTTCATTCCATTGGTTTTTCTTTTCAGATGTAGTATCGATCATGGTGGCTGTTGTGGTCGACAAATGAGTCTACGATGTATACCAGCTATCGTACGTACTCGGTGTATATCCCTCATCAATCACAAGAATAACAGAACCTGCTCAGCCGGGTGGTGCTGCAGCACTTTATCGTGGAGGGAAGTGATGTCGAAGAAGAGGTCGTTGAAGGTATCGTGCTAAAACATTACAACTAACCAATCACGGGTTACTACCTCTGCCTTCGCATATCGGAGGATAGAACAGGATCCATCGACTGTAAATATTAAAAAATATTATGTAATTCTGCTAGGACTCGTCGCGACATTGAGCCGGCCCTAAAGAATTAACCCCTTATGTGATCTGAAACTTCCGACTCTGAAACCAAGTTGGGCCTATTTCCCCTATCCACAACCACTCCTCTCCTCTTGACCACCTCCGTCTTCTTAACCAAATACATCTCTCTACCCTTACCACACCCTCATCCTTAATTTTCCAAACATGAGATTCTCAATTAGTTC
>KV448541.1:4976-24179 GCA_001658105.1 Rhizopogon vinicolor AM-OR11-026
TAGCAAGGTTGTTGAGTGATGAGGATCGAGCAGAATGGCCAAGGGGACGGAGTGCAAGTGCAGCTCGATGCAGGCCAATTGCCTCATCCAGGTCAGCAAGGATACCTTGTTGCTCAAATCTAAAACTAAGATTGGTGGCAAGGTTGTTGAGACACAAAGATTGATCAGGATGGCCAGAAGGACAGAGTGCAAGTGCAGCTCGATGGAGGTCAATTGCCTCAGACAGGTCAGACAGGACACCTTGCTGCTTAAATCTAGTTCCAAGACTACTGGCAAGGTTATTGAGAGATGTGGATAGCATGGAATGGCCAGGGGGACAGAGTGCAAGTGTAGCTCGATGAATGTCAATGGCCTCATTCAGGTCAGATGGGACACCTCGCTGCTCAAATCTGGTTTGGAGACCGACAGCAAGATTGTTGAGAGATATTGATTGATCAGAATGGCCAAAGGGAAGGAGTGCAAGTACAGCTCGATGAAGGTCTATGGCCTCATCCAGGTCAGATAGGACACCTTGCTGTTTGAATCTGTCTTGGAGACTGGTGGCGAGGTTGTTGAGTGATGAAGATTGAGCAGAATGGCCAGGGGGATGGAGTGCAACTGCAGCTCGATGGAGGCCAACGGCCTTATCCAGGTCAGATAAAGCATCCTGATGCTCGAATCCCACTGGGAGATTGTTGGCATGTTTCGTGATAAGCAACTCAGAATATCTGGCAGGAGGACACTCCGGCATGATAACTCGCGACCGCTCAACAGTGTCTGTCATGAAATTGTTGTAGTGAAAGATATATAGTTCTTGGCAGCGGAATGTGAATTACAGGAGAAGTGTCAAGGTGAAAAGTAGAACGGCGTGAAAAAGACACAACTGCAATGTTGTGACTTACTGTTAAACATATTATTGAGTACAAACCAAATGAAATCTATGTGAATACGCACGCAGATAGTTCGCAGAGGAGATTTAGAGAGGAATCGTGTCGTGAATTCTGATGGTGAATCGCAGTTATCAGTGACGAGGTTCGCAGTAGCGCCCGCGAGAGACAAACAATTGTAGCCGTTGTACAGCTGTGTTTATATGTTTAGCGCTTTCATCTCGTCTCTCCTGCATGAGTGAAACATGGCAATGTTATCTAATCATTCCGTACAAAGGATGTCCCACATCTATATATTTCCGTGGGACTGCGCTGAAATCCTCGCCAAGAATATGTACCATCAAAAGTGGCAGTAAAGAGTACGGCAACACGACAGTCTCCGCGCCCTCCATTCCCTCTTTCCCCTCCCGCAAACACAAGTCTTTCAAACACCCAGATATACACACGATCAGCGCCGTCCGTCCTGTCCTAGAGATGGCAAGTTGCAAGAAGCCTTGACAGAGTGCGCAGTCGGAATCGTCCAGATGGCTAGACTCACTCACGGAAATCAAGAATAGTGGTAGCAGCGAGATGTCATCGACTCCCCGTAGTTCCAACTTATTGAGTTGCGAGCATGTCCATAAGACACGCTTGGCGTTCGGAGGATATCAAGTAGCGAGTGGCGAAGATCGGATGTCCTGCATACCATCGATAGTAGGATGGAGGGTTGGAGAGCATAGGATCATGTAACTTAAGTGGACGCAGAAGTGTCATTCAAGGCTTTGCTAGGAATGTCGTTGTCATAAACGCCGAACAGGTTGCCAAGACTGATCTAGGATCGGTCCTGAGATCCAGCTTCTGACGAATATTGCTGGTAGGCTGCCCAAGAAGTAAAGTCGGAATGAGGTTCAGAAAGCAGCCATATGCCTTGGGGTTAGAACAGATCGAGGAACTGGCTTGTTAAGCGTGGTCATGGTTCAAAAATTCGAGATCATAAGTGATGAGAGTGAATGTATTCCATTCAAGAACGCGAAGAGTGTATTCGTGTGCAAGTCCATGAAGGGTTCCTAAACCACTCCAGCACGGTGTTTCAGGTAAATATCTGTGATGTGTAGCATGCGAAGGTGTGTGCAAGACGGTAATATCAGAAAATTTGAGGCGGATGGTTGTACGAAGGGGAAACTGTCTATGTCGTCTGAATCTCGCAAGATCTTGGGCCTTGGCGCGTTCTGATGGAAAAGGTTGACCAGAAGTTCTGACAGGTTGAAGTCAGAACGCCCATGGCTGTCCCCACCAGCTCGGGCACATCGCGAGTAATTTGAACTGCGTGAAGATGAAGGAGTAGTTCCTCTCATTCTTGGGATATCGACATTCGTAGACTGGAATAAGTGCACTTGTACTATGGGATTGGTAGCCGAATACTTCCATTTGGCGTGACATGGAGCACCAAAAACGACCAAAGTCGTCACGGTTTGATGGCGTAGTTGGTTATCGCATCTGTCTAACACACAGAAGGTCCTCAGTTCGAGCCTGGGTCAAATCATATTTTTTTCCAACAAGTCACTCATCAACTTGGTCGTTCAGAACACTCATATGACTTATAACCTTCGGATTTTGCTGGCAGGGCTCGGACGAGTCGGACTGGTACCCTGGAATTCGTCAGAAAACTTCCACCCTCTATTATACTACATATGTTGCAACTTGCCAGTGACTACTCCCGCGAATCTCCGGGACCTTTGGAGGCGCGTTGGAGCAATACGCGTCATAGGGAGCAGATGACAATGTTATAAGTTATAGTCGTGACGGACCGTAGGGGAGTATCTGAAATTCTGAATCCTCCTCAACATGGCATCCTCGAACTCAACTTCGAACGGGCTTCGCCATCGCTACAGGTATGCTCGCTATGTTGGGTTCCCCCACAGCGACACACATCATGCAAGGCACGGACAGGGCCCAATTGGCAGCCCTATAGGGCACCATAGATGGACTCTGAATCTCATCCTCTCACCTTTCTTTACTGTCTTTCGCTTTGTCTACATAACAATCCAGAAGTTGATCGTACTTTTGTTCAAACCTAACCCTCCCCCCGAGTATATCCAGCACCCATACGGTCGCATTGCTGTCATTGGTGCAGGCTTGACCGGGATATCATCTGCTGCGTGAGTTATGTGATTTCTGCATGCAAGCTGCAACTAACGAAACCACATCGTTCAGGCATGCGATTTCACATGGTTTCGAGGTTGTCATTTATGAGGCTAGCGACCGCCCAGGTGGGATATGGTCGCGTGAAAATAAAAGTTCTGGTCTTCAATTGAACTCGCTTCTTTATCGTTTCCATCCTGCTGTTATTTGGAAAGAAACGTATCCAAAGAAAGATGAAATTCTTGATGGTGCGTCCGGCGTGTGAGATATAGACTTGCTTCCAACATAAGCTGTGGCCAGAGATTGACAAGATTTGGAAGGAATACCGACTTAAAGAGCGCACCAGACTGAACGTAAGTGACCTGTCAGTTGTCGTATATCGCGTCGCTGACGTGCGCATGGTTTCTCAGACACCAGTTACCAAAGTAAAGCGCCTACCGCGCAAGTCGGAAGACTCCAATTCCAATGGTATGGACCATTCTCAGAGTCGGCCCTACTCTGTATTCACTCGTACTATCTAGCTTCCTTCAAGTCTCCCTCTCAATGGCTCATTAATGACGGGGAAGATGGTCCATTTGATGCACTCATTGTCACGATCGGCACCTGTGGAGATCCCATGTGGGTCCCATTCGAAGGAATGCCGAGCAATGCTGGTAAGGTTGGCATCAAAGAAGCTGAGGCTGGCGATCAGGAGACAGATGGTGTCAGGAAAGAGCATCAAGGTATGTCCAGATGCAACCATTCTGCAGGCATCCTCATCCCCGCCTTAGATGGAGATGAAGAAGTGTCAAAGTCAAAACTTCACAACGAAGCCAAGAAGCGCCGTAAGCATCGAAAGAAAGCGCGTGAAGCTGGGGAAGAGCCTGCGCCGGAGGATGCAGAGTGAGAGGATCATGATGACGGTCAGGACAGCGACGCTTCAGATGCTAAGCGCTCTGGATTCCCTGGTGAAGAAGGAACATACAAAGGCCCAGTACTCCATTCATCTCAACTCGACCACGCCACTCCAGAACTATTGAGTGGGAAGACGGTCGTGGTCATCGGCAGCGGTGCTTCTGCTGTTGAAGCTGTCGAGACGGCTCTAGAGCGAGGAGCAAAGAAGGCTGTGGTGCTCGCAAGGGAAGATAAAGTAAGTGTATCCAGGAGATCTTCCGTGTGTGAAATCAACCATGCCGGGCGAGCTGGTTTGACACACAGAAGGTCTCTCGTTCAAGCCAGAATCAGATCGTAATGTTGATATTATCCTTCCAGTGGATTATCCCAAGGTAAACTACGGTCTCTTTGATCTCGAAAAGTCATTTATTTGCACAGGAACATGATTTTTGATACTTTTCTTGCCGCCCAACCTTTCGGACGGGAAATGCCTCTGAGGTGCGTCGGTGCTCATCGTGTGCCCATGCTAATTGGCGCTCATTGAGTTACTCCCTGATTATCATACCTTTTCTGACTTTCGGCGTTTATATTCCGAATCCGTGGATCATGCCTTGTGGTGGTCTATCTTTGTTATCGTTTTTCTGTTGGTCTCTGTTATGTCATCCCGTGACGTTTAACGTTTCCAAACCATCGTTTCGCTACTTCCTGCCATGGCACCCTGTCCAAACACACTACGTCAACAGTTTCCTATGGGAGCGTCTCCTCAAGTACTGGCACTATCATGGTGTCGAGGACCTCATGCCCAATAAAGGAATATTTAGTGGGACGCCAGTAAGTCTCCGATCTCGTGTGCTGACCAGTTGATATGATGCTGTACTGTGTGCAGGTTGTGAACGACGAATTCCTCAATCACGTCCGTTCCGGGACTTGTGTGTATATACGCGGCGACACACTGCGGCTAACACCGACGTGTGTGCGCGTCAAGATTCGCGAGCAGGTCGAAAGAGGTTCTCCCCTTGGATTTGGCGGTGGCGTGCGTAAGCGAGACCTAGACGTCAGTGGAGTTGTTCGAGATCAGCTTGCTACTGAAGAAAACAATAAGGGAAAGGGAAGCGCAGAAGACGAGTCGAGTGTTGAGGATATTAATGCTGACGTCATCATCCTCGCCACGGGCTACAAACGTCCAGATGCTAGTTTCTTACCAAGCGAGTTATTCCCAGAAGGCTACGATGCAAGTTCCTGTTGTTCATCTTTGAGAATGCTCACAACAACGGTGTTTCAGAGGCCTAATCTGTATCTGCAAAACTTTTCGACAGAAGACTGGTCCGTTTTGATGACGAATTCATCGTATCTTAATGCTATAGGCACAGTCGGCCATTTGTGCGTGCATGCATATCACATAACGATACTTTAATATGATGCTAACGGATACGCGCGCCGTTAGCCATATCGGCATATGTAGGTTACGTGCCTGTCGTAGTTTATCTGATCGACTGACTGGATTGTTAGATACTCGCATACTCCTGACGCTGTTACTCGACCCCCGTGCTCGTCCATCTCCCAAAGACATGAAGCTTTGGGTCGACGCAATTGGCTTCATCAAGCGAGGAGCTAGTGGAGGAGCGCTCAGTTTCTTTACTTACATGGAGCTAAGTATGGGTCTTTTGCTTGCTAGAAATGCACATGCCTGACCACTATGTCTCGTTTGTAGCGATTTGGCTTCTAGCATTCCACATTCTCAGGCCAGACAGGCTCCGATGGTGCGCGCCTACCTCTTAATAATAACTCTTTCTTACATTATCACAGGCTACCTTTTATCATGCTAGGATGGGGCGTCCGCCCAGATGATTTTCGGTTACATAGTGAGGCCTAAAACAGAAAGCTGATAAAATCGATTGTGATTGAGCGCAGTTGCAACATTGGAGCCTGATATCGTCGTGAGAATGTCGTTCGATAATTCTTCAGATTGCCCAATACGTTTAAAAAATAAAAAGCGGACAAGAACATAAATATTGTACAGTCATTACATCCGGTGTCGTCATATCTTGTTTCATCATCTATCACAATACATAAGAATACATACCGGAGCTTCCGCTGCAGCAGGTGAGCAGCGTATGGTCTTCTTCATCAACGCCTCTAAGAAGCAGGCGCGGGTGTGATGGCGGGGGGCGGGAGAACCTTATAGTTGACCGCCGGAGTGGCAGCAGCTGCGGTACAGGCTCCGTCATCAATCCAGACGCCTGCAGGACCTGTTGTTGTGACTTGTGAAGTTTGCTCGGAAGAGAATTGAATCTGGCCTCACCTCCTGGTGTATCGTTCTCAGTCCACCACTGGGCGGTCCACAGGGATCCACTAAGCTATCGGTCAGTATAGGGACATGATCAAGCTAGCGTATACGCACGCATAGGTCACCTCAGCACCTCCGGTGTACTGGCATAAAGTTAAGTGTCATATGCATGAGGAAAGATAGGAATCTACTTACGGCCACACCGGTGGTCCATGCAGAAACTCCTGCACAACTTCCGGTTCCAGTTCCAGTTGTTGATGTGCTGGTGCTTGTCGCTGTCGGCGATGTGGTTGTTGTTGCAGTGGTTGTGGGCGTGGGCGTGGCAGATTCTGGCCAGGTGTCTCCGCGCACAGTCGCGATCCATGAGGCGGCCGCATCAGGATACTGATTTCGACGCTCAGAAATTTCGTGGATCACTCAGACTCTCACGTACCTCCCAAACCATGACACCAGCGTCTGAAAATTCCGTGATGATCAGAGACAAAAATAATTAACCTCATGGAACCGACTCACTCCATCCAGCAGCATAGGCCTCTGAAACACAGGATGCCAAGGTGGTTGGGTCCATGTATCCGTTGGTGGCTTGCGCAGATGTAGCAGGCTTTCCGATCACGAGCTTGTCCAGAGAAATGCCGCTGGCGGAGATCTGGAAAAGTGCAGATTCTGGCCAAGTAGTCGAGGAGGTGTACAGGAGGCCATCGCAAGTTGTGTACTCCGTTGTGCCCTCTGTTTGCCATTATTAGTGAAAAAGAACGAAGCAAAGTGGGACCCACGGTTGTAGTACTGGAGTGCAGAAAATTAGAATGGATGAAAAACGAGAGATACATTTGTCACACCTGCACATTGTACCAATCAATCATGCTGCCGACCATAGAGTCGACGTAGAGGTATCCTCCACCACCCCACATTCCGGGAGAGAACCTTTGATTCCAGTTAGTAGTCGCATAAGTGAAATTAATTTCTGCAATCTATTCACCAAGGTGCAACAGCTGAGCAAGAAGTTCAGGACGATAATTGCATACGTATCTCAAGATGTTACTCACGAGCATGAGTCAAGATATATTGACCCTGCGGAAGCTGAGTGCGAAGCTGGGTAGTGAAGCTGATAAGCCAGTCCTCGGCAGCGCCAGTACCGGCATCGAACGCGGCGAAATCCTGAGAAAAAATCAGATTTAAAACATCACCACTGACGCCATGTAACTTGCCTCATAGTCGATATCGACGCCCTGCAGGCCGTATTCGATGACCCAAGCTGCCATGGTATTTGCTGTGTCAATAGGGTCGTATCCCGACGAAGTGGGGGTCTCGGTGGACCCGAAAAGGGACACGATGAGCGAGATACCTGCGGCCTCATACTCGGCAAGAATAGAAGAACGTTGAGATGCTGTCAACTCTTCCCATTCCTGAGCTTGATCCGCGCCGCCATACTCCTCGAGGAAAGATAACGCGAAAACATTGAAGCCCTGGTATTTTTCCGGTTAACAATTCGGATAGCTACTGCAGATGCGGGAGGAGATTAGGCCCACCAAAATTTCTGACGGCGTTGGTTCAGTAGAGACATATGCATCGCTGTATACAACGAAATAGGGAGCTACCGGAGTAGCACGCTTCAAGACACTCTTTGCCTTTGGAGTCAAGCTTCTCAGCTTCTCCTCAAGAGGCACGGAAGCGACCTCTCCAAAGCATGCGAATGCTGCAGCCGCTGCGACTAGCGTATTGTAAAAATGCACCATGAGGATCTCAATTTATGGAGGAAAGAGGAGTGTTTATGCCAACGCAGTGAAGCAACTACCTACCTAGCACTCTTCACCACAATTTATACCTGCAGATAAAGATACAGAAACTCCGACCAAGGGTAGAGCCCTCAAGATAATTCAAGTGCGCGTGGTGAGGTATCTTGTGGTTGTGACGGAAATAGTGGGTTATCAGCTTCTGACGATGAGGATAACATATGTGGTCTCTCTAAGGTCAGAGAGCTGGGTGGTTAGAATAGAATGTCGAAGCTGGCCACCGGTACCGGTCACCCCTGAAGGACACAGGGTGATCCAGGGGTATTACGCACAATGCACGCTGCTCGAAACTTACACGGTACCGACCAGATAGACATCTCCTGAAAGCGACACAGCTGAGCCCATGACTGACCTTGGTGGTGCGAACAGGACCCGAAAACATCTCATGTGAGACTGGTTTCAGCATCCGAGGGGGCGGGGTATCTGAACTGGTTGATGCAAGTACGATTTGCATATGCTCCAAATGCCCCAATTAGTGAACCCAACATTCGAACGGTGGATGAGTTTTATCAGATCGGCAACAAGCCCTAAAGAAGGGAAGAAGGTAAATATGATGCGTCCCATGAAACTTACCATATGTGGGTTTCTTTGTCTCTAAAGCAGCACTGAAGAGATCAGCACATCGCAATTGGATGGTAAGTATACCCTATGAGTCAACTTTGAAGCTCAAGTTGGAACAACAGCCGGCAGACCGTTGTTGTAGTATGCAAAACCGTCAAGAATTCAGCAGATGATAACCTGCCCTTCCTTTACTTTATCAGCAGGCAGGAGAATGGAACAACAAGTTTCCATCCGACTTTTCGTGTTTTGACATGAATGCCGGGGTGTTACCGAGTTCACATGGTTGTTCTGAATCAAACTTATTCAAGTTGAAGTTCTCACGTGCCACCACTGGTACCGACTCAGACTCACTTTCAAGTTTCAGCCACGCTGCTCCCGGGCATACGGAAAGTGCTTCTGAGACTCAGATATGTCCCAGAAACGCAAATATCACAAGGCTCCACCCAAGGTTAACTTGGCAGCTACAACGACGACAACCGCACCAGATCTTTCTTTGTATATTCAAGCGTACGAGGCTACTATCATTCGCGGCCCACAGTCTCTTTCGACAGCACTTTCCCTGGAGGCGCCGGATGCATCTACTCTGGGTGATATAAACGAATCTCAAATCGGTAGTGCTCTCATACAGTGGGATACCAGCACAAGAAACCTCCAACCTCTTAATTCGGATTGTTCTTTTCCCGAAGCATATGACGCCAAAGCTACTTGGGTGGACAGGTGGGTCTCACAGTAGGATCGTTGTTGAGTTATGGCTAGTCGTCTTAAACGATAAAGTGACAAGTATATCCTGTGCACATGCAACGCAGTTCCGTCGGATCTGCTACTTAGCTCTATCCACTTCGAATTGGAAGATATGCTCTCATCGTTATTCTCTATTCCACTCCACCTGACACAAAACTCCGCTTAGATATGATGCTCGTCTTCTACTTGACGCCCTTCCGGAACACCCCAATTTGAATACCTCTCAGCCAAGGTCTCTATCTCCAACCGGATGGTCAGACTTGCCGTCTGATACTGAGGATACATTTTTCTTCACACCATGTGAAATTGAGGACTACCGACGCGAGAAACGTAGGCGTCTCATTAACCAGAACAGAGAGGACCGCTTGAGGGCCCTTGCTGCGAACGAGGAAAACGAACAATCGGACCGCTGGGGAGGTAGTGATGAAGAGGTAAGATGACATCCACTTGAAGTTAGAGTCTCAAATGACGGATTAAAATATGGTTTTTATGGTAGCCTGATGACGCACAATCGGAGCTCATGAGAAGAACGGCAGTCCACGTTCTCTCGTCCCCTAATCCTGCACAACTCGAGATGCGCATTCTTGCAAATCACGGTGCAGATTCACGATTCGCATTCTTGAGGGGACGCTGGTCACGGACGTGGCGCAAAACCAAGGAGAAAGCCAGACAAGAAAAGATCGCCCAGTCAGCTCAATCGACGCAACCCTCACAAAGTGCTGTTCTGGGAGGACTTGCTGCGTATGGTGATAGCGAAGAAGGTAGCGAGGAGTCTGAGAATGAGAATACATCTTCCATAAAGGTCGGTGAGGGATCTGTCATGACCCTTGATACGCTGGAGGACCGTGACACACGGTTAAACGAGGCTGAAATGGAGGCTCGGCGTGCTAGAGCTAGGGAGTGGATTGCGCAACGCCGCGCACGACAAGGACAAACTTCTAATAGAGATGAAGACCAGTCAAACTCCTCCATTTCATGATTACTTACGATGTGTATGGTGCTTACATATACCCCGGAGCAACTCGGCACCATTTCTGAATTCTGCTCTTTTTGGAATAGTCGCATTCCCGTCATGACCGAGCCCTCCATTTCACTTTTTCGACATTGGAATGCAGGGTGGACAATGGGCGAGCCGCCCTGCGGAGCCTCACACAAAGATCTTACTTTTGTTCTGACTAGGCTGCCCGACTTTCGGTTCTTACTCAGGTTCGTGATAGCTGAGTCAAAAATTATCCCGCCGGTGCTGGGAACAATAGTTGACTGATACATGACATGTACCGCATATCTGTTCCCGCCACCCCGCAAGGGGGATTGGTGTCCCGGCAGTCTTGAATATCGATATTCGCCGCTCAGCTCGGGAGTTTGACTAACGCAGTTTTATAACCTAGAACAGCCTTGATTAGCGCTCTGAAATAAGCAGGCCGCAGCAAGCTCCTGCCGTATGACTATAAAACATATGGTTCGCTCATCTGCTCTGAATCCAAGGTTCTTGTGGTAAGCCGTCGCGACCTCGCTAGATACCCCAGCCAATTTTCTGATAACGGCTCCAGAACAAAACGCAACAGATATCATATCAAAATCAACCATGTCTCAGTCCCCTTCTGTGGCGTTGCCAATGCCAAAGTATGTATATTTTTTCTTCGTTTGATAGAATATGACCTTACTGCCGTTACCCCGTAGAAAATCAAAGCGCGTGGGCATCGTTGGAGCTGGTATGGCCGGGTTGTATGCCGCCTATCGACTTAAACTATCGACCGACCCGTCCATCACAGTATCTCTGTACGAGCTAGATGGGAGGGTCGGTGGTCGTGTCAAAACCCATCGCTTCACAGCGGAGAAGGATCAGTACTTTGAGGCCGGTGCCATGCGCATTCCAAGTACCCAGATGCATCAGCCAACCTTCGATTTAATTAATCTCCTCAAAGACACTCATCACGCCAATCTCAATCTTATACCATATCATCTTACTACCTCTGGCAATCGCATCTTCGTAAACGGGATTTTGAAGAATGGCGGTGATGATCGCACGGCCAAGGCGCTGGGATTCGAACTCCCTGCACCATATGATGGACAAACTGCGGATGCCCTATTATTGAGCGCTATAAAGAATGTGCTTGATCTATTGGATAGAGACTTCGAACAGGGCTGGAAACTCCTTATGCAATATGACAAGGTCCCATTCCGCTCCTACCTGCTGGGTCTTGAATGGCCAGTATCAGTCATTGATTTCGTCGAGACTATGTGCTCTCAGACCAACCAGTTCGCGCTTAGCTTCTCCGAGCTCATCATGCAGAACCTCGACTTCGACACGAAGGACTGGTTCACATTGGACGGTGGGATGGATCAACTTCCCCAGGCGTTGGCTGGAGTGGTTGGCATGGACAATATCACCTTTGGTGCACGAGTCCAAAAGGTTGAGGAGAATGGTGACGGTGTCACTATCTGTGCAGAGACGCCCAGGGGCCGGGTAGAACAAACCTTTGACAAGGTTATTCTTGCCATTCCACCCAGTGCGCTAAGGATGATACCGGACCGCCCTCGCTGGGATTCCAGGAAGGAACAAGCCATCCGCGCCATGTTTTACGAAGCATTGTACAAGATCGGCTTGCGCTTCAAGACTCGATTCTGGGAGCATGTGCAACCCCCTTCTCTAGGAGGACAATCAACGACAGATATGCCCATTCGTTGGATCGTATATCCATCGAACGGTATCGGTTCTAAGGGACCTGGCGTTCTACTGCTGTATTCCTGGAACACGGACGCATCTGTCTGGTCCTCTATTCCCTTCAATGAACGCCTCAAGAGCTCTATATGGCATCTTTCTAAGGTGTTCCCGAACGTCGATATCTACGACCAATTTATCGCAGCGGAAGATTTGGCCTGGTCGGAACATAACCCTACCGGCGACGCTATGTTCCTTCCTGGGCAATTTTCGGAGTATTTTGAAATTGCTCGTCGTAAGGAAGGTAACATATACTTCGCTGGGGAGCACTTGAGCCGCCACCATACGTGGATTACGGGGGCTATTGATTCTGCCAGGTCAACTGCGGAACAGGTCATCAGTGATTTCGCATTTAAACAATGTCCTACGGGGTGGATTCCCCCTACTGGTACTGAGCCCAATGAACATTACGATCCTGAGGCTCACCGCACGAAGGTGATCAAGGGTGGGGTGGAAAACGTCAAGAATAACCGTGAGGAGTTCGAGAAGTCAGTGCTAGATGCTGTATAACACAGGTCTTGATTATTCCTCGATATCTTATAGCCACTTGTGAACCTCTACAGAACAATACGTAAAGAGTACGTGTCTGTCTTGTAACATACATAGTACCTACATCTGTCTGGTTCGTAATATTGAGCATGCTGCATGCGAATTAACCGTTACCTAGGAGCGCTTAGTAGTAGTAACCGCTAAGAGCAGCACTAACCCTTAAGCGAAGTGGCTGTTAACCACGTGATAAGCGAGGACGTGTCTTTTCAAGGAATTTAGTCAACAAAGTCTCTTAACTCTTGCTAACACTCAGGAGTCAGGTCTGTCACAATCATGGATCTGCTGCACTCCCAGCTCGCAATACTCCAGCAACAGCTGTCTTTTGTTGCAACCGATCCGATTGACTGGAAATCTTACGTTCAGGCTTGCTCATGGGGTGTTACGCTATTCGAGTCTTACCTTCTGTCAGTAAACATTCTATTCAATCTTCTTCCCGAACTCACTTTGTTTACTCGCAGGCTCCGCCAATATCCTCTGTATTCGAAAACGTCCCCTCCAGAGGTGTTGGCAGGACACTTTGACGACGGCGCATTCCAAAAGTCCCAGGATTATGGCAGGGACAAAGCGAAATTCTCCCTCGTCACAGGATTGTTGAAGCAAGCTATTGATTCTGCAATCCTTCATTATGGATTATATGCATCCGCATGGGATATAGGTGGGCGGATGATTGCCTACTTCGGATACGGCAGCGAGTATGAGGTCTGTGGCTCCTCACAATCCATGCGAGCGTTCTCGAGACTAACCGAACACAGATTTTGCAATCCCTTGCATTTGCTATCGTCCTCTTCGTCGTCTCGTCCATACCTTCGATACCTCTCTCTGCATACCAAACATTCGTTTTGGAAGAGAAGCACGGATTCAACAAGACTACGCCCATGTTATTCGTCACGGATCTCCTGAAAGGCTGGGCAATTGGCTTTGTCATTGGCACACCATTCCTTGCTACTTTCCTTTACGTCTTCCAGTGGGCCGGAGACCGCTTCGTTCCGTGGCTTATGGCTTTCATGTTCGGTTCTTTCATCTTCATAGGCTGTGATGTCGTGCTAATGTATCTCCTCCTCTAGGCTGGCTTTCCAGATCATCATGGTCATCTTATATCCAACTGTGATACAACCATTCTTTAACAAGCTCTCACCCCTCCGAGAGGGCGAGCTGCGCACAAGGACCGAATCACTCGCGATGAAGCTCAAGTTCCCCTTGAAGCATCTGTACGAGATCGACGGTTCTAAGCGTAGCTCTCATAGCAACGCTTACTTCTTCGGGTTGCCCTGGGTTAGTATCCATTGCCTTCTGTGAGCATCTCCGCTCATCGTATATTAGAGCAAACACATCGTCATCTTCGATACCCTAATCAAAGAAAGCAAGCCCGATGAAGTGGAGGCAGTTTTAGGTATGCACAGGTCCTCTTCTCGAATCCATCAGTTGAACGTCATAAATTAGCCCATGAGCTCGGTCACTGGTACCACATGCACCCAATGAAGTTGCTCTGCGTATCCCAAGTCCACATCTTTACCATCCTCGCCTTGTTCCCTGCATTCCTACACGCACCTCAGTTCCTCCAGGCGTTCGACTTCTCCAAGGCCGTTTCAGCCCGCCCGCCCACTGTCGTCGCATTTTTCCTATTCCAGGCACGCCGTTGTACTTTTCTTCCCTTGCGCATATATGCTGAATCTGAACACAGATGATTCTTACCCCCTTGGAAGCATTCATTGGCATCGCGCTGAATTTCCTTTCGCGCCAGTTCGAGTGGGAGGCTGACCGCTTCGCATGCGAGATACAAGACCGGTTGTCAGCTCCGGAGATGAACGATATGGGCGAGAGGCTTGGACGGGCGTTGGTCACGCTCCATGTTAAGAATCTGAGCACCGTATGGGTTGATTGGTTGTGAGTCGCGTTTTACATGTTGTTCTGCTTTCGACGGGCTGATGGGTTCTTGACATAGATACTCGGCTTATCACCACTCTCACCCCACGTTGACAGAACGACTCAAGGCCCTTGAGGCATTCCAAGCTAAAAAGGATGGTGCCGCAAAGAAAGAGTTGTAGAAGCCTCCCGTCCGGTTAAGTACCGCAGAGATCTAAGTATAAGGTAAACCACATATTGCATACAAAGTAACAAGCGCCGTTCTCAATATGAGCACCCACAAGGATTAATAATGAGTTAGCTTTGGTGTGGACAATATTATCCCCAGCTACGATGGATGTGTTTTATTCCAACAATTGAACCCCGGGCGGTCTGAGTTGTGGACGATCTAGCATTGTCCACAACAATTGGATGTGGTTGCTGCAATCACATTTAAGCTTGTCTTGTTTCTCTGCACAGGTTCTGCACCTTCCAAATCACTTTGAAGCTCTCCAGGTATATCTCTTCGCGTAGCAGTGATGGTCTTTCTAACGGCTTCAAGATGACAACCCGACAGGACACCGAGGATTTTGTTGGACGACCGTTCAAACTCGTCCGCCCGAAAAGACAGCCTCACATCCAGTACTACGGATACGCAGATTCTTCTGCTCGCCTCATCCAACTTGTGGAGAGATACTGGCTGAAAGCCTTGCGTGATCGAAATGACAAACACCACGAGGATACTGCCATGACGCGATCATATGAGCCCATCCGATTGGTCGAGCATCGTCAGTTTAGACACCAAACCCTGCTTCAATCCTCCCAAGGGATGTTCTGTGCCTCCAGAATGGATTGCTCTGTGTGATGAGGACGATGCAGACGAAAGCACGAGGACATAAAGATCCCGTTCTTGCGTAGTTTCTTTGTGCTCGGACCTAGACGACTCCTTTGAAGGACGACCGACGCAGGAAGAAGTGGACTACATGACAGGATTGTTCGGGCATGCGCCGCAGTGGTGGGTGGGATGCGGAATTGGAGATGATTGAGCGCGAAGTGGCAGGCAGGGCGTCGGGTCCTCGTCTCTCGCTAGACATTAACTGCAATCTGTACCACAATTCATACCTATCATTTCAAGTATTGCCGCATCAGTTTGACAGACAGTAGTATCACTGGGTCGAAATTTTGTGGCACCCAATTTCTCGGACAAATTCAGTCGACGGGAAACCTGCGGAGGAGCCTGCGTGCTAGTGGGTTGCCACCGGTTCGTCTGTTCACCGGGGAATGGTGTTCAGTACTTTCAGTAACGATGTTATTACATAAACAATGGTGGGTTTAAACTTTACACTACGACTGGAGACGTACGTGATCAGGTGATCTTGTGTACAGTGACTATCTTCAATGTACGGGAGACTAGAATGAAGATAGTCGTTCCTTCCGTATACGGCAGCGAAAGAGGAGGCTTTTCACTTCTTCTCGTCCCCAACCCACTCTGCGTCTCCATTTGCGAACTTTGCTCAACACTATGGATCCTCCCAGTGAGTCTTATTGTTTTTCCCATCGTCTATTCCACACTGACCTTTCGAAGCTTTGCCATTCACGGAAGCTGAACTGAACAAAGCCGGTCTTCTAGGCGAAGGCGAGTCCCTTAGTCTTTTTGCACGTCAAGGGCATGCCTTCCAGCGCCGTTAGCGCTAGTTAGTCATCCTGAGGGGAGACTCACTCGTCCTTCTCCTCCCTATCAACTCACTGCACAATCTATGCCATACTTACCATCTCTCTTATAGGAGTATCCGAACTCGCCGCGCAGGTGGTCAAGACTATGAGAGAGCACCCAGAGCTGCTGAGCGAGCCCTTTAACTTCTTTCCGCGTCTATACCACACTTACCACCTTCCGTCCAGAACTCTCCCTCTTCACTCTTGAATGCATTAACCTCAAGGGCCAGCAACGCAAGGGCCCCAGCTTGCCTCGCTTGCCCGACTCCCCGGCCCTAGGTGACGTGGCTATGTCGTCCGGTCTCTCCGCCTTCACCTTCGACAGCGATGCCACCGTTGTCTCCGAGTACAGCCCCGACGAGTACGAGAGGACGTCTTATTATAACGGCATCACCGGGGACGGCGACCACCCGGACCTCGTTTACCGTTCGGACTTCCTCACTACGCCCTTCCCCAAGCCCGTCGGCAGACACGCCCATCTCCCCGTCAAGTCGCTCCGCGGGGTCTTTGACACCCCGCTCAATGGTATCTGGGACGCTGTCGGTCCCCAGATTCGTGACCTGATCAAGGCTCGGCAGATCCACTGGTCGTCCGTCGACCCTGCCCGCTTCTTCACCCACGCACCGCTGGGAGATGAGGCGAAGGGGAGTCTCGGTCCCGTCGTCATATGGGTCGGCGTCATTCCGGGTTCTACCTCCGCCGATACCGCCTACGAGGTCTCCCAAGAGATCCTTGCCCTCCTGCTGAAGAATGGAGTCGAGGGTATTGTTGTGGAATGGCGCGAGGCGGTCCCGCAGAGGCTCGCAGGTCCCCCCCTTATGCGCCATGTCGACAGCAGCAATGCCACCCATTATGTCCGTCGCTTTCTCAATGCTCTTCTCGGCGTTCCCCTTGCGACCGAAGAAATGGAGGAGGAGGATTCCCAGGGCACTCTTACGCTCTGGTTCCACGAGAACAAAGACAAGGACGGCAACCCCAGCAACAAGGTTTACGGAGTCAGTAACTGCCACGTCCTGCGCAAGGACACTACCGTCGATTATGAGTATAGAGGCGGCGCACCCATGGACCACGTTCGAGTGTGCGGAATGCATCGATTCCAGCACGGCCTCGACGAGATCACGAAGGCCATTGCTGATCGCGGCATTCTCGCTGACCTTTGGGCCCGAGATATTATCAAACTGCAGGCGAAGGAGAGGCAGGACACAGAGGACGCGAGAGCGATCAAGGCGAAGCAACGCAAATTGGACGACGAGACCGAAGCTATCGCTGATCTCGAGGCCCTCCACGACGACGTCACGAAATCCTGGTCCAACATCAAGCTCCACCGCAACATTGGGCACGTTCAATATGCTGCAGCCATCTCGGTCGACGTCGAAGGCGGCACACTATATACCTCGGACTGGGCTGCGTTCTTAGCTGCTGGGGCGAAGGTCAGGGATGAATTCGAGGGCAACGTTGTTGATCTCGGTACGTTTCGACTTATCTTATTTACCCCGTCTAACGAAAACAACCTTATTCAGGATCCAAGTACGATCCTCAAGACCTTACAGACATGTTCTATCCTCTTGGTGGTGGTCCGACTACGTTCAAGTTTCCCGACGAGAGGAAGCTCCGGATCGAGGGCTGCGCCACGAAGGAGGTCCTCGCCCACCCTGCGGAGTTCGACAGCGAAGGCCAGCGCTGCCTTATGGTCGGCAAAGACGGCAACACTACCGATCTCACCGTCGGACGCTACGCCGGCCTAGTTTCATTCACTCAGAACGAAGTCGGCATCGAGTCCATCGAGCTCGGTATCTATAACTCGGGCGACAAGACTGCCGAAGTCTTCTCCGCTAAAGGAGACTCGGGCTCCCTCATCTGGCACATAACGAACGGTAAAGCTCGCATCGTTGGCCAACTCCACTCTGGACAGAACAAAGGCGGCTCGACCAGCAATCATGTTACGTACTGCACCCCTGGCTGGTACTTGCTGGACCAGATCAAGAAGCGGTTCAAGTACGCCGACTTCTACCGCACCGCCTGGTGAGCTTGAGAACAACATTAACGGTTCGTCTCTCTCTTCCGCCTCATGCTTTCGTACACATAGCTGATGAACGTTGATGCCAGCGTCTTCTTCTGCGACCTCTTCACTTCCACTATGCCCCCTCTCTTAGTTCTCGTTTGTCGACTGCGAATCATCCCCATCCCATCTCTCTGACTGCGTTTCTTCCTCATTCCCAACTGTCCTTACTCTCGTTTCTTGACTCCCGGTTACGTTCTCGTTGTCGTTGGTACATTGTTCGGGCATGCGCCGCAGTGGTGGGTGGGTTGCGGAATTGGGGACTGAGTGCGAAGTGGTACGCACAGCGTAGGATCCTGTCGCAATTACGTCGTCCATCTTCAGACGTTACCCAAATATCATTACATTCAATATCACAAAATTCATATCTATTTCCGTACTAGTAGGCTGAAATGTGCTGAGAGCATAAGCGAGTATTGCCATCAGCCTGTCCAGCGACATGTCACATCGCAGTATCATTGACACAACGCCACAGCGTCCGCACTTGCCGTGGAATGTCTTGTGACTCGTATTCTTATCTTCGTCCTACCCCATGTTGAGCCCTAATACGGAAGGAACGACTATCTTCGTTTGTCTAGGGAGACTAATGTTGAGCGCTAGCGATCATCTTAGAAAAGCTTGAGGGCGATCCATATCACGTGATGCAAGGTTATGCCTCCTCGGCACAGAATGCCCATTGCTCAGTGAAACTGAACATGACGATAACGTCAACCACTACGTACAAGCAAAGGCTGAGAGGATGGCTCAGCTATGCCTTCGCTAGGTGAGTGGTGCTCATACTCTCCTCTCCCACATGATAATCACGCTATGGCAAGTGAGGTGTTTGTGGTGGTTTCTCTAACACTCTTCCTACCCATTTGTCTGGAGCAGTTTGCCCGTGACAATGGGTACTTGCAACCAGAGAAGACTGAACCTTGCTCTTCGCTCTCTGGAACTGCCCCAGCAAGTGCAGATGTTAGATGTGCTGTGAAGATTGGTTGGCTGTGGATAGATACCGCCAGTTTCAGGTGCGTCTAATGTGTTCGTAGCACTAGTGCGGATGTCCTAATCCACTCAGTCTCTATGTCTACTCGATATCC
>KV448542.1:10728-24126 GCA_001658105.1 Rhizopogon vinicolor AM-OR11-026
TGCAGATTAAACCTCCGTGTCCTAACCGCGGGGGAACAGATCTAGGCAACAATATCCCACTACCCGGATGCGTCTTTTGCGTCCTTGTCTCAAACAGCGAAGTGTTGCACATCTAGAGAGTAAAAGGTCAGACAGCCGAAAATGTCTGCTGCACGTAAAGTGTTGCTCACCTGGATGCCTGACATCTTTGCACCATTACCTCACCGCCAACCAGAACAACAACAAAGGCAAAGGTGGGCAAGTACTCCCTACTCACGCAGAGACCCCTCCGCCAGATGATCCCCCCGCTGCGAATGACAACGATGATACTCGCATGCTGTGGAAACTGCTAATCCGTACTGGAGGGAAAGACCCCTCCTTCAGCAAGAAACCAGCGAAGGTGACGTGCGACTCCTCTCCCATGGTCGTTGAGGTGTATGCTACACGTGGGTTCCAGGTGAGCTTCAGCTTCATCTCGTTTGCACTTTTGTTCTGATTAGCGATGTAAGCCCAGAGCAGAATGATCTTCGAACGTATCCATTCACCCACAATTATGCATCGTTACATCGAGTGTGCGGAATAGGTGCGGTATTGTTATTCACGAGATCACATGAGGAGCAACTTGCGCATACGTACTAGTGTATGAAAACATGAATTTGAATGTAAAACAGTGTTTATGACGTGCACGCCCGGAGGCGATTGCTTGTGATCTTCATGTCTTGCCTTGCTACGTAGAGGTGCAGCCTGATAGAGCTTTCTTGCCAGCGTTTTCCTGGTCCACCCTGGGGTGCGAGACAGAAATTCAAGATATTGTACAAAGTGGGACGGAACAGGGCAGTGTGTGACTATGGTTGGATGAGAACGCACTAAGCAATTCGAACGCGCTCGCATTCAACCAGAGTCATACAGGGATCCTGGATGGGACATCCCACCTATCTAAAAGCATCGACGCGCGGTGAGGAAGTGTTAAGTGGATGCCGAAGACAGCTCGCGTAGGCACTGACTGGTATCCGAGTTAGACTCGAACGTATAGAGAGTGAGCGCGATGAGGTCCTAAGCCAGCTGGCTGAGTGGTCATTAGCGCCGAAACAAGTGCCCTTGCCATATGCTAGATGTTGTAAAGGAATTTGTGAGGCTGTAGCGCCGCTTGGTGTGACTTGGATTCCGGTGATGGTCTTGGTTCTCAGTTTGTCACATAGGCGCTCGGGCAGGGGTGTGGCATCGTCCCATAGAATGGTGGAGGGTGTGCCATCTTAGCGGACGACGTAGAAGAGCTCTTCGGAGGGGGAATAAGGGCTCGAGGCTAGCACTATTGGGTGTGATAGGGATGAGGGATTGGAGAAAGGAGAGTGGTGTACTCACATTTCGAACTCATATCTCTTTCATATTTACTCGCTCATCACTCTATTCCAGACATTGGACGGTCGTGGCGAGAGCATAGAAGCACTCTGCGCAAGAAGTGGCAGTCAGAATACTGAAGCCCGTCACCTACCGAAGCGACCCAGACGACGTCTTCTGCCTTGTGCTGCATGTAGTTGTGCCGCACCTACAATGTTTTAACCTCATGCATCTTTAAAGGAGTCTGTGTGGCTGAGGTGAAATTGGAACCAGTGTGTCGAAGCTCTGCCAAAACGACCGTGAACGACAAAGCGCCAGTATCAGGGCCCGAGCGCTAGCGCTTGATGTACACAGCATCATAAACACGAACACAGCCAGCTTCCACAACTCAAAACATCGTCTCGACGTCAGGTCATCATTTGTGTTCAAGACTGGTTTGGGTCCTGAACGGTACCTGTCGTGAGTGATAGCCGCAGAGCTTGTGTCAGGTAGAGCTGACCACTTGCTCGGGCGTCCAGAAAGATCGCCTGCAAACTCTCCAAGAACGCCAAAGCAACGACCTCATACACCATCTGGAAGACGTCCAGTGAGTCAAAATCGAATCTCGTATGACCAACGTTCTGAGAAGCAATGCCTCGTGCTTGACAAGAATTGAGATTAAAGAAGATAGGCCCATTGACTCACTAGATCTCTGCCTTCCAAACAACCTGTTCCGATTCAAAGATCCTGCCTAGCTGCTCCCGCGTACCATCTCCCATAACTGAGACGTGCAGTATCAACCATGTCTTCACGCAACGCTGAAATGACAAAGACGTCAACAATAAAGCCCCACCAGACAATGCGAGGACATACCAACACCGTCTTGAGTGTTGCACACATGCCCGGCAAACGACAAATCGTCACGTGTTCGGAAGACAGCTCACTCCGACTATGGGACATGGAGAGTGGCGCACAGATAGGCGACACCTGGCAAGATGAAGCAGGAGTGATCGCCATAGCATTGTCTCCGAACGGCAAAACAGTTGCAAGCGGGGGCCGCGATTGGAAAGTGACATTGTGGGACGTTGATAGGCGCAAAGTCATCGCCAAATGGACAGGGCACAGTGATATAGTGAGGTCGTTGTCTTGGAGCGGAGATGGGGAGCGTGTGCTGAGTGGATCCTATGATGGGACGGTAAGAGTGTGGGATGTCGAGAGAGGGGAAACAGTGCTAGGTCCAATCAAGACGGGGCACGAGACAGTGTGCGCGGTGATATATTCGCACGACAGAACAAAGATTGCGACGGGCGGAAAAGAGGATGGAATCAAAATCTGGGATGCCAACACAGGCGAGCTGCTCTCCAAAATCGAACACCAAGGTTTTGTTTGGAGCTTGGCATGGACCTCGGATCAAAAGAAGCTTATCGCCGGGTCAGGTAATAGCTCAATTAGGATATTCGACACCGCCACAAGGAAGCAAACTGCCATTTTGGAGGGTCACCAAGGCGGCGTCTTTGCCCTCTGCTTGTTTCAGAACGACCACCTCCTCGCGAGCACATCCCACGATGATACAGCCCGTCTGTGGAATCTTGACACAAACATCCAAGTCGGTCAACCTCTGCAGCATGAACGTCATGTCAATGGCGCAGCCTTTTCTCTTGATGGAAAACTGCTAGTCACCGGTTGTGATGACAACAACGCGTACGTATGGGACATTTACACCATCCTGAAATATGCTGGCCTCGAAGACCTCTTGTCTATTCCAAATGTTAGTCTGAACATGGCATCTAGTACTCTATCACCTCAGTCACTTTGTCCACTCTTAGGTGACGCGCGATAGACTCGAACAGCAGGTATAGTCCATGGAGGATATATGGTTTAGATCATACTAATATTCTACTCGCAGGTCGCCCGAAGATCATTGATGGACGTATGTAATTTGTTTGCGAACCTTTCCAATGTTTATAACATGTCATATTCTAGACCGATGCTACGCGACGTCGAGCCCAACGCGAGCACGCCCGTCTTCCGGGAGACTTTTTTGATGATAGCGTTCATGTGCGTCGTCAACAACCAATCACACAATTATTTTATAACATCTGTCCTCTCAGTCATCCACGAAGCCTGGCACTCACCCACGTTCCTCTGCACGTCGCCGCCCTGCTCTCTCGTCCTCATCCGCGTCACGTCCACGTAACATCCTTAATCGATTTTCCTCGCTCTTCCATCGGCCTCAACCCAACGCAGATGAATCAATGGAACTCTCACATAACCTAGGTCCGACTATCACTCAGCACCAGCACAGTCCTCGTCCTGTCGAAGTTGCTGCAGTACGCGACAAACAGGTGTGTCTCTTTTTTCGTCCGTTGCAGTCCATTGACTTCTGTACAGGCGCTATATGTTGCTCGACGACCGGAACCTGTTAACGAACAGGTGAAGCGTATCAAGAAACTCACATGGTGGTCCCGTTGCATTTTGTCCATCTGCTGTGTGTCTACTGCCGGTGTTGGCACCGATGGTGCTCACGACTCCAGTGGTGCTCAAGGCTCTGGTGCTGTTCAAGACCCCAGCGGTCAGGTGTGATGGTTCGGATCTTCAGGCTGGACACCATTGCCACCGAGTACTAGCGTTTCGTGTTCAAATACATAGTTTCACATTCCATGTTACATTACCCGATCTGCGGCATCAATTACTAGCTACTATTATCTTCCACATCCCTAGGTAATTATATTCTCATGTAGAATCCGGTAGACCTAACTGGCTACTGGCTTATCATATCTGCAAGTAACTCAACTCCCGGTACCCCTGATGCTCGCGTGAGCGTACTCCAATGTTCCGCCTTCCCTTGGTTCGCACGTTCAGTTCCAGTTGCACGCTGAGGCCCACATACACGATGTCTAAAGAAAGCCTCACCGCTCGTATGGGCTGCTTGACGAGTTCAAGTCGCGCACCGTGTCTCGCAGATGCATGAAGTACGATTTAATGCGCGGGTTCCAGAATTGGAAATAGTTGGTTTTCTCGTGATCCACTGAGCTTGAATGGGTATGGGATAGGCTGCCTGCGTGTTGCGAAAATCAGCTTCTAGGGCCGGAGGGGAGGTGGCTCGTAAGCGCTGCCTCGTACAGTTGTCAGCAGGAAGAGAAGACCCTTTGGAGATATTAGACGTGAGGATTCGTACGTCATTTGCATAAGCCACACTGTCGGTCCCTTGCATCGAACACGATCGCATCAATTCCTAAATGCACGAGTGCATAGTGTAAAGGGAGAAGGGTGTATAGATAGTACTTAGCTAGCACCAGAAGTTGCTCTTGGGTGTGGTATGTATATATTAATGGCAGAACCTGCTGTTCCTTGTACGCCGCGTCCTGGGCACGCAAGACAAAATCTTCGAGTGCTGGCTCGCAGTGGCCCTGCCAATTAAGGCGCCTGAGCTCGAAGGTCCCTCCAAATTTGGACATCAGCGCAATCACAGTATGGCGATACAAGGCCTTGTCAGCATCTCTGGTGTCCGTCGAGTTTAAAAGATTGTCAGCAGCCTCTATGGCAGAGGAAGGGTCGGAGGAAACGATCCAGTCTGCAAGAAGCATGCTGGTAAATTGCGATACAGGGTAAGAAATTGGCTCTGTGCGTGTGTCTCCGGAGAGTGGACGGCGAAGAGGCTACAACTATACTGCGATTCGAGTTCACGCATTAAAGAATATAAGGACCAGTAATGATCGTGGGCGCCCTCGAGGACATTGAGATAGTGATTAGTACGGCTAGGAAGTTGAGCCACTCACGGACAGATGCAGGCGTCAGACTCAATGTGCAATGAATGGAGTAGATCTCTTCAAGTGCGACGATACCACACTCCATCTTCATGTACATTAGACAGCTCGGACGTCCGGTCATCCGCGGAGAGCTTGTGAGGGCGACCGTATACAGCCCAAGGAGAGAAAGATCTTCGAACGGATCCATTCACTCACAATTATACGCCGCTACATCGAGTGTGCAGAATAGACACGGTATGGTTATTCACCAAGTCAAATGAGGAGCAACTAGCGCATACGTACTAATGTATGAATATCTGAATTCGAAAGCAGATACAGTGTCTGTGATGCGCACGCCAGGACGCCATTGCTTGTTATATTCATGTTTTGCGGCGCTACGTAGCGGTATAGCCTAATAGAGTCTTGTCGCCAGTGTTCTCCTGGTCCAATTGAGATACCAGAGAGAAATTCAGGATATTGCACAAAGTGGGATGGAACACAGAAGTGTGTGACCGCGGTTGGACGAGCATGAGTTAAGCAACCCGAACGCGCTCGCATTCAACCAGAGTCATACAGGTATACGGGATGGGATATCTCACCTATCAGCCTTTGTAGCTCTGAAAGCGTCAAGGGGCGGTGCGGCAGTGTTAGGTGAACGCCGAAGACCGAGCTCGCGTGGGCACTGACTGGTTTTCGAGTTAGACTCCAGCGCATAGATGGTGAGCGCGATGGAGTGATAAGCCAGCTGCCTGAGTAGTCATGAGCGCCGAAAACAGTGGCTTTGCCTCATGCTTGATGGTGGAAGGGCATTGGTGGGGCTGTAAATCCACGACATGTGACTTTGATGCCAACGCTGGAAGGTCATGGTTGTCAGTGCGCCGCATATGCGGATATCGCGTTGTCCCATATAATGGTGAAAGGTGGCCCATCATAGCGGACGGCAGAGAAGGGCCTTTCGAAGCGCAGATGAGGGCTCGAGGCTAGCGCTGTTAGGTGGATTAGGGGTCGGAGGATGGAGAGTGGAGAGTGTGGTACGCATGTTTCAAGTTCATATCTCTTCCACAGTGAAGGGTCGCGCGGGCCCACCTTTAAAGAAGTATGTATGGCTAGGGGAAGGCTCAGTGGAAAGTGCCGAGGAAGGAAGAATTAGACGGACCGCCATAGAGCCCTGGAATGATGGCTGGGTCACCGACGTAGCCATTCGTGCTGTACAAGCCGCAAACGATGGTAGTGTAAAGGTTGGTCTTGGTCTACTTGGAAGCAAGGGATGTGCTTCCCTTCGTCTATTCCCGGGTTGGGGACATATGAATGTGCCGCATGATTATCCTCTTCGTTATCTAAGGCAATCCTGCGGAAGTGGTGAGAAGTGGGACCACAGGCTGTCTAAGTCCTACCAACATCACCAAGGTAAACGACCACCATTCTCATAGCGCCAGCACCATGACCCAAGCGCTAGCGCCTGACGTACACAACCTCATAAACACGAAGGACTTGCATGGGACGCACTTATTAGATGACTTGAACGAACACAGCCACTGGCAGCACCTTCCACGACTCAAAACAACACTTCCATTGTCTCCATTTTATGTCCGTAATCATTCGTGTTCCGTTGAACAGTGATTGTCGCGAGTCATAGCCTCACTGGCGCTCAGCACTTCTGTCAGGTAGAGCTGACCAATTTCTGCAAGAACGGCCAAGCAACTACTTCATACATCATCAGACAGAGTTTGGAGCTTGCCCAGAAATCGATATGAAATCCCAAAAAATCTACTGTTCATCTATGGCTACTTCCTCACAATATGGACCCCTGCCTTCCTCTCCCAACACCGCCAATTCCTCGCCCTGTTGTTCTCGAACAGACTCTATGTATCTCAACTTAAGAGATCCACGGAGGAAATAGAACAAGGACACCGAGTCTACATCGTAGCGCTCAGCCACACTCACCATGACCACAGTGTGTGAACTTTATGAGCGCCCAGGACACCATGGCTTGTATGCCTTCAACCCCTGACCTCCCTTGGTCCGCATGTTAACAAACCCTTGTCCTTTCCCTTCTTCCGCTGCCCTAAGTTCATCCCAAGGCTACATCCCACTGTTATTATCGTCTGTCCTCCGAAAAAATAAACATTCCACGAATCCGAATTCAAACAAGCATGACCTCGTCCACTAGCTACCTTCACATCTCTGGTACGCACTTGCCCATACCGAACTCGTCATGCTGAGTATTTGATATTTTGGAATAGGCATCTCTGTTGATTTCAGCAAATCCGGACAGGACATCAAGTCTGCAGAGCTGCGCCTGCGTGACGAGCAAAGGCTCTTTGAACCCGATTTGGGAAGCGAGAAGGCGTTTCACGAGACGCTCGTTCCACCTATGTAAGGACTCAAACCGAAGACGAAGACGAATGTTTTCATCATAAGCATCATAGGAAGCTCTCTCGCGGGGACACATTTTCATTACGATTGCTCTGCAAGAGACCATTTCCCTGGGGAAATCAGCATCAAGACATCGATTTTGATACGGAGGATGTGTTCCGCGCGTGTGATACACGCGAGAAACATGGTCAGGCAATCATCATCATCACTGCGGTGTTCGCTTAACTCGCGTACCGTACTTCTTGATACAGAATACCACAAATCGCATAATGGGATCGCCATCGTCCTAAGCCTTAACGGCAATACGAGTACCGAGGTAATTTATCTATCATTTGTTCTCCTGTCGAGTGTGGTGCTGAGTTCTGCGTTTAGCAAGCTGGACAGTCTGCTAGTTCAAGTGAGGAGAGCTTGGAACTACGCCCCACCACGGACAAAATATTTAAGATGTGTCCTCGGTGAGCCGGGATCTAATGTCCATGACGGTGCCGTTCTCAAGCTGACGACGTTGTACCCGGCAAGATTCCGAATTCTCGTGATAGGAAAGGTACGCATCACTGAGCCTTATGATCTTCGTCGTATGGCAGTGTTTAATATTTGCCTTTTGATACTTAGACTGGTGTTGGTAAATCCTCGCTTATTAACAAGGCATTTGGAGTGGATACGGTGGGATTTCCGGACACTGAGAGTGACCTCGTCACTCATGTTAAATGTCTATAGGTCTCATCGGATGGGAAACGAGGCGAAGTGGACATCAATATCGAGTTCATCTCCGAGCAAAACGACAAGCTCATTTTGCACGATAGTCAAGGGTTTGAGCCGTGCGAAGGAGACAATCTGGAGATCGTGCAACAGTTCATTCAGAAGAGGAGACAAAAGGAGGTCTTGAAAGATAGGTTGCATGCCATTTGGTAGGGTTTCATCGGTTGTATGATGACGGGGGGCTAACGGGATATGCGCAAGGCTTTGTTTCGAAATTTCCCGTGCAGGAGGGCGCGTACTGGAGACCGGCATGGAGAAGTTCCTCAAATCGAAACATGACGGTGAGCTGGGAAATAGTGCGTTTATCGATGATTATCTCCCTGCGCAGATGCAAACTCACTCTTGGCTGAAAGTCCCCGTGGTGGTGGTACTCACTAAATATGACATGTTCATCGACCACGTGGAACGTACGCTGGATTATTCCCCGCTGAAGGGATGGAGCGAGGATGCTGTCGAGAAACACATCAATCAGACAGTAGAGGCTGAACGGGATGTCTTCATCAGACGAGTGGAAGAAGCTGTAGGGTTCAATATCCCCTACGCGACGGTGTCCAGTATGTACCCCTGCATACTCCAACTGTTTGATGCATAGCTCATGAACCTACGAGCGCAGCTAAAGATGACTACAAGCAGACGATTGCCCACCTCATCGAAGTAACCGAAGAACGGGTCCGCCAGCACGTTGCAAGCGAGGCATCCGTGATGGTCATTGTTGCTCAGCGGGTGGACCCCAAGCTCAATATCAGGACATCCATCGAGTACGCTCTCACTTGCTTTCATGCTATATTGTGATTCACGCGGCTTTTCTTAAAGGGTCGGCAAGAGAAGTCTGTCGTATGAGTGGTTTACCGAGCGCGTTCTGAACATTTTCTGGTCGTTTTGCAGGATATCGGGAAGCGCTTGCGTCGACTGCAGCATCCAAGGGAAAGACGGTACAGGCGCGTCTAGAGGCGCTGCACATTGGCATCATTCGTGTGTGGAACTTTCATGATCCGCATTATGTAATGTTCATCTTTCATTTTACTATTTTTGCTCATGTTGTTTTTTGGCGCAGTATTTGGAAAGCAAGGAGTTCAAGGCGTTGGTTGTGGACTTGGCCGATAAGCTGGATGTGGGAGCTATTGCAGGTATCATGGTACTTGCCAAATGGGTCCGCAACACATACCAGCTCCCGTACGTACTGCGCTGCTGCATACCCCACATCGACTAACTGAACCTGCTTCAGCCGTGTGCTGCCGCACCACCTTATAGCGTACATCGTGGATTTGATGCTTATCCTACAGACACTCTATCTCGTATCTGGGAGGCAGGAGCTCACACGACGGGCGATCAAGCTCGCTGTGATGGCGTACCGCAACTCGACGACAAGAGTAGATGTGCATGTTCGGATTCAGGAAGATGATTGGAACTTGCCATTGCGGGATAATGCGGATCGAGGTACATGGTATAAGATTGTTCAGTTGGTGGACGAGTTTAGTCTTGAGGCGAGCGAGATTTCGGAGCTGAGGGCGCAGATTCCTACTGTTGGATCTGTGCCGGATGAACAGTGGCCCCTTCCGGATGAACAGTGGTTCCTTCCGGATGTTAGTCTAAACTCGTCCCCTAGTACTCTATCACCTCATTGACGCTTGCGACTCTCAGATGCCGCGAGATGGACACAAACAGAAGGTGGGGGCTACGGAAGATATGTAGTACAGCCTATCACGCTAATCTCTCACACGCAACACGCAGGTGCCTTGTTTGCAAACTTTTTCAATATTTATAACTATCGATATTCTAGGCTGATGCAACACGTCGAGTCCAGCATGAAGAACCTCACACTGATCCACCTGCACAGGCCGATGCTGCAGACCCTTTTGCGCTACCTCAAGGCGATGATAATCCATACGACAACTTTTTCGCCGTACGATTTTTGTTCTGTCTCACAAAGGGCGCTACCTGACATTCACTACTCTATGATTCACTATTCGTAGTCTTCCCAGCCCTCCCTTATTCTCACACCATCTGATCCCTCCCGACAGCGCCGCCTGTGGAACATCTTCTCCAACCTTTCTATTCCCCGCCCTCCAGTCGATGAGTGCGGCGTGCGATTGCAAGAACGCTTGAAGCGCCGTCTCCGCGGTCCTTCAAACTCTCCCGTTCCAGCGCCCACGAAAGGCAGACCAGCCGATCGTACACCAGAAGGGAACGTCGTAGTGGGAGATCATGACGTGGAACGTGACAAGGATGTTGACCGATCTCGTGTAAGTTCTGTCTCGGATTTTCTGCAGTATTACCTCATCGCCGTACAGAACAATGACAAAGGAAAAAATCGACAAGTACTCCCCGCTGGTGCAGAGACCCCTCCGCGCGATGATCCCCCCGCTGCAATTGACAACGATGACAATCGTATGCTGTGGAAATCACTAATGCGTGCTCGAGGGAAAGATACCTCTTCCAGGCAGAAACCAGCGAAGGTGACGTGCGACTCCTCTCTCATGGCCGTTGAGGTGTATGCTGCGCGCGGGTTCCAGGTAATCTTCACCTTCATGTCGTTCACACTTTTGTTCTTACTAGTGACGAAAACGGCAGAGGTTCGTAGCATACAAGCGAAAACCTAAGACGAAGACGCGGGCCTTGACGACTGGCGCTCCTGCTACTGCAGGACACGCAAGTGGCACCTCACAGGCGGATGCATCTGTACAAGGTGGCCCTGTAATGATGCATACATCTTCACAAACAATAACCGGACAGGAAGGGCTATCATCTCAATCTGTAGCTGGACACGGAAGTCAACATTCGCATGTAGCTGGAGGTTCCGCAGCACAAGCGTCTCAGAGCTCTTCACCGCACCATGCTACCGCCTACGACACCAATAATGACTCAGATTCGGACTCGAGCATCGAAGGCGCATGTAACAAGTTCCTCGACAAGATATGTTTTCCTTGTGGACACTACTATGATACTTAGTGCTAAGTGTCGGCTGGATTTTTATGCCAATCAAGCCCATACCGTTTTCTTGTCATTTTCGCGGCTGTGTATGTTCTCGTATTGTTCTCGATGCTCAGGCTATCATACACCTACAACGGTAACACACTTTACGTATTGCAGCTGGAGAAGGCGCCTTAACATTTAGAAGTAGTGCCATAGTTGTTTGTATCCTAGATGTATGTCGAACAAAGCAGCACCTTAGCTGGATGGAATTGATCTCTCCAAGCATGACGATACCTCACTTCATCTTCCTGCGCATTAAACAGCACGCACATCCAGTCATCCCCAGACAGCGTGCGGGGGCAGCAGTTACAGCCCAGGGGACAAGGATCTTCAAACGGATTCATTCACTCACAATTATGCACCGGTACATCGAGTGTGCAGAATAGGTGCGGTGTGGTCATAATGCAGAGCAACTTGCATAGAAGTACTAGTGTGTGAAGCCCGGAATTCGAATGTAGATACAGTATCTGTGATGCGCACGCCCGCAGGCGATTGCTTGTTATCTTCATGTTTTGTGGTGCTACGTAGAGGTGTAGCCTGATAGAGCCTCGTTGTGAGCGTTCTCCTGGTCCAATTGAGGTGTGAGAGAGAATTCAGGATATTGTACAAAGTGGGACGGAAGAAAAGCTGTGCGACTGTTGGTTAAATGAGAACGCGTTAAGCCATTCGAACGCGCTCGCATTCAACCAGAGTCATGCAGGTATTCGGGATGCACGCTCGAGCAGGGCTATTGTGTCGTCCCATATAATATTAAATAGTGAAGAGTGGGCCATCCCAGCGGATGACAGAGAAGAGCTGTTCAAAATGCAGATCAGGGCTCGACGCTAGCGCTGTTGGTGACTAGGGATTGGAGGATGGAGAGTGGGATACGCACGTTGTAAGTTCATATCTCTTCCACATCTCCTCGTTCATCACTCTATTCCAGACAGTGGACAGGCGTGGCGACTCTGCGCAAGAAGTTGCAGTCGGATTACTGAACCTCAATTCCTACCGAACCGATCGTAAATTCCCGGTTTGGGAACCATGGACTTGCCATATGATTATCCTCTTCGACATCTAAGGCAATCCTGTGGAAGTGGTGAAAAGTGGGACCAATCTGTTGAAGTCCTGCCAAAATTACCAAGGTAAACTACCAACATTCTCATAGCGCCACCGCCAGCGCTTGATGTACACAGCATCCGAGTCATAAACACAAGGATAACACATGGGACCCACCTCATTAGATGACCGTGACTTGAACGAACACAACCCAGCTTGCGTGGCTTCAAATCAGTTCCAAGCCATCACTTGTTCCCCAGACTGGTTTTCAGTTCTTGTCGTGTATCATATCCTCGGCACTTGAGCCAGGCAAAGCTGAGCACTCGCTCAGTAAGAACTCTCCAGGCACGCCCAACTAATCTATACATCATTACGCAGTGAGTCAATTGTCTCACATAAAAGACATTCGGATAATTAATGCCTCGTGCGCCCCTGTTGACAAGGGTTGAGGAAAAGAAGACATTCCCATCAACTCACCAGATCTCTGCCTTCCAAACAACCAGTTCCAATTCAAAGATCCTGCCTAGCTGCTCCCACATATTATATCCCATACCTGAGACGCACAGCGTCAACCATATCTTCTAACACTGAAGTGAAAAAGACGTCAACGATAAAGCCCCGGCAGACGATGCGAGGACATACCGACACCGTCTGGAGTGTTGCACACCTGCCCGGCAGACGACAAATCATCACATGTTCGGAGGACGGCTCACTCCGACTATGGGACACAGAGAATGGCGCACAAATAGGTGACGACTGGCGAGATAAGGGAAAAGAGGTAGGAGTGAGTGCCATGGCATTGTCTCCGAACGGCAAAGCAGTTGCAAGCGGAAGTCGCGATGGGAAAGTAAAATTGTGGGACGTCGAGACGCGGAAAGTCACCGCCAAATGGATAGGGCACAGCCATACGGTGAGGTCGGTGTGTTGGAGGGGAGATGGAGAACGTGTGTTGAGTGGATCCTATGATGGGACGGTAAGAGTGTGGGATGTGGAGACAGGGCAAACTGTGCTAGGTCCAATTAAGACAGAGCACGAGGAAGTGTACGCGGCGATATATTCACACGGCACAACAAAGGTTGCGACGGGTACGGTTGACTATGTGTATCAGGTTGGTTTTCACCAAACAAATATTATTTGTTATTTGTTATGTTACTTTGTTTGTGTATTAGTAAATGTGGCTATGTCTATTTCCCCACACCGCTGTTAC
>KV448543.1:0-24124 GCA_001658105.1 Rhizopogon vinicolor AM-OR11-026
AGTTCTCGCAGGAAGCGTGTTTTCACAGGTCCAGATGGTCGCTCCTATCGCTGGGATCTCGGCGGGGGAGTTGTTGTTGTTAGTGCCCTTCACTTCCTCTTCTGATATATTTGATTCTCAACAGTACGATTTCAGCTCTCGCTGAACGATGGGTCGAGAACTGTGGTCGCTCGCTCTCATAGGGCGACACTCGGAATTATAGGAAGGAGGCGCGAAGCTACGTTGGAAATATCACCTACTGTCGCTCATATGATGGATATCGTCATCATGACGTTCATCTATGTCGAAACGATAAGGATGAAAAAAGATCGATCCTCAGGAAATACGATGGGTGGTGCGATGGGTGGTGTGGCGGGTGGCACCTGTTGAAAGATATTGATTATTGATAAGGCTTACATGTGAATGCAAGGGAGCATGATTGTGATTAGTGTATACTATACAACTGTTTCTATCTGCTCGTTGTGTGGCCAATTGTGAATAATCATAGTAGAATCCTCCTGGCTTTTCATTGGTTGAGCTATCGGTCCGCATCACGAACTCGTTACCAAATCGTTAGTCAAACGAGCTTTGCTTCGTTTCAACTCGTCGTCTCGATTTGTCGATTTACCGGAATTTTCCCGATTCGCCTCGTGGCAACACTATCCAAGGTTCATCTGGTACTGAACGTACAGGCGGAATCTTGGCCCGAAGATGAAAAATCTCCTCTGCGCCAATGCTATACGATTTCATCAACGCCTTGATTCTATCCACGATAACACGGTCCGCATGATCCAGGATTTGCAGCTGCCTAACATTCTCCTGAACCTGAGAATGGACTTTCCCTCTCATCGGTGAGTCATGATAGGACATGAGCGCGAGCTTAATGACCCGACGAGAGAGCACCTCCTCGTTGTCCAATAGAAGATAAAGTGTTTGCAGGACGATAGTTAAGTCGACAATGTACGATATAAAGCGCTGGAGCATCAGGTTGCTGACGAAGACTCAATATCTTCTCAGAAGGGATAAATAGTGGTACGTACGACAGCTGATACACGTCATGAACCCACTTAGCAGGTAAACCACTTGCAGCAATCGGCACCACGATAGGAGCCACAGGTCCTGCTAGGGTTGATACAATGGTCGCAATAGATGCCACCGTGGCGAGCCCAAATTTCCTGCGAACAATTGGTGAGATAAATATTATGCAGGTGACCGGCTTACATGGCAGTACTGGGATTAACCGTAGGTCTATCTATCTTTTCGACCATGTTCACCATCAATGTCCTGAACTCTGTGCTGGACAAGTACTGCGCAACGAGTCGCTTTAGAATAAATGTGAAGACAACAAAGACAACCATTACTCAGTGGTTGGCGGAAGGTCACCGGTACTTGAATCCTTAGAAAGTCCAAGGACAATGGAGATTTCTTCATGAGACTTGTGGTATTCTGTGTCGCAGTATGTGAGTTATAAACACGAGAGCACGATAGTTACTACTCAACCTTTTCTCTCGGGTCCTCCTGGAGCACCATGCGTGCGGCATATATCTTTCGTATCGAAATGAATCATGTCGTAAGGCTTGTCCCACAACCATTGTCTCTTGTACACTATCTGCAAGGAAAACGAATCCTGGAGGGAAAACTCCCTATGATAAAGGTTAGATGCTTGTCTAGGTGTACCCCAAGAATTATCTTTACAGCGGTATATCGAATGTCTGGTTCAAGGTCTTTCCAGCATGGTTTCCAATTGGCCTCCGCAACGTACTACCGATTCGTACTTCAGCAGAGTGTACATTCTTTCGCGATCTGCTGAAGTCAATGGAGATATCTATTCTATATGTTCAGTGGGATTGACCCGAAGACTGAGTGAGAATTGAGTACCGGAGATACGGAGAGAGTTCGGGTACGCATCGGTTTTGTTGGCCATGTTCAGGTGAGGGAATGAGTTTCACTTGCGAGGGAATAGCGATTTATGTGTTTACGTGGAGGTTGGGCGTCAGTGCCAGTGAGTACCTCGAGTATGCCTCATTGTGCCTCATGGTAGTCTCCCCCAGTCCGACTGGCAAGTACTTAGAACCACACCATGTGCGTTGGGCGAAGTCGTCATCGGAGGAAGGTCATCATGCCAGGTTACATCCGCCTAGTTTCTTACTTGGGTGCGGGGTGTTGTTATTCATGTGCCCGCAAGCATCTGGAAGACGACGACGTTCACGAACCTTGAATCTTCCAGCCGCGCTCCATCTGCACATGACGAGGAAAACATTCTGCCATCGACAATTCCCGACTCCATGTGGTTGGTTTTATTTGAGTGACCATCACGCTGTCAAAGTTGACACTGCGGGGCGATTCAAAACTCTTGCTAATGTATACGCTGATACTTAGCTGATACACACACATGTTTGTGTCTGTGACGCTTCCGTTTCGCACACCTCGATTCTGATCACCTTGTTATTCTTGTCCTCAGGAAGCTTCGCGCGATCTGTGCATTGCCGATTCAATACTTCCACCGCCTTGCCGCAGTGTTAGAACCCGCACAGTTTGGAAAACGGCGTGCGCCGTGCACTGCACTGCCTGTCGTTAACCCTAATGCCACACAGGATTTATAATCCCATGCCGCAGATAAGGCTCGAGCCTGCATGTCAACTGCGGAAGTAGACAGACATGATTGTGTTCACTCTCTCCTCTGAACATGTTCGCAACACTGTCTTCACCAATGAGCAAGGACTGGTTATTTACAAGACAAATACTCCATCATTCGGTGATACGACAATTCACAAAATCAAACCAAATACCGATCAACTTGATATGCGCGACCAATTCGAGATTATGGGAGAGATCGAGTGGAACATAACTGCCTCCACAAAGTTCCGTTTAGGCGGAACTGAAGTGGAAACAAAGAGTTTTATTCCAAGGCACGGTTTAGCGGGACGGTAGGTTACTCCCCGTTGCTGCCTGCCACGGGTTCCTGGACTGTCACGTTGAAGTCCTCGCAGGAAGCGTGTTTTCACAGGTCCAGATGGTCGCTCCTATCGCTGGGATATCGACAGGAGAGTAGTTGTTGTTAGTGCCTTTCACTTCCTCTTCTGATATATTTGATTCTCAACAGCGCTGTTTCAGCTCTCGCTGAACGATGGGTCGCAAACTGTGGTCGCTCGCTCTCATAGGGCGACGCTCGGAATTATAGGAAGGAGGCGTAAAGCTACGTTGGAAATATCGCCTACTGTCGCTCATATGATGGATATCATCATCATGACGTTCATCTATGTCCAAAGAATAAGGAAGAAAAAAGGAGGCGGAGGCGGTTGAACTATAGTTGTGGTGAGATTTGGTCCTAGCTGAGTTCGAAAAATATAATCATGAAAATAATGGTCCTGAAGAAAAGGGATGGGTGGTACGATGGGTGGTCTTATGGCGGGTGCTGTCTGATGGGGCCGCGGCAAAGATGGGACCTCGGGGACGACAACGACAGCCTCGTCATCGCTGCGAGGCGGTGACTGGCGTGACTCTCATACGACCTTCCACGCGCCTATGATTAAACCAATCTACTGCCTAGGCTTGGCCTGTATGACTCCAATACTAAGACCTATAAATTTTGTCAACCACTTTGGCACATTACGATATGTAACTAGAGTAAATGCATCAGCATGGTTATAGAGAAGCGCGCACGCAATTCCTTGCAGGTAGCATACATAATTCTGCTCCCAGGACACATATATCCTACCGTATTCAATACCGGACTCAGCCCTACTCAAACCGACCATCATCATCGCTATGGGCGGTTTCAGTTTATTCGCAACAAGATCGTAATAACTCATGTGAATAAATGATATGCAACACTTCGCAGTAAGAGTACATGAATAAGGTATCTATCAAAAATACAGAACACACTAATGTCACAAGCAGAAGACCACGGAAGAGAAACTGTCGATGGAGTCAAGGGTACACAGTACAAAGCATTAAGCAGCAACCTGAGAGATCGACTGAGCTCTTAGAACAGGTAAGATGCGCACGGGAACGAACCTTCCTAGACCGTGATGATGTTGGCTTTGCTTTTGATGCTGGCTTCTTGGCGGCCTTGGTAGCTGCAGCCTTGGCTGCGACCTGAGGTGAGGTGAACGTCAGACTGATTCACCATACCATTACCCACGAACACACCTTCTTCTCTGCCGTCTTCGCAGTCGATGCCTTTTTGGCAGGAGCTGCTGATTTTGCTGCCGGTTTCTTGCTCGCAGCACCAGGAGTAGTCTTCTTTGGGGCGGCCTTCTTCGGTGCTGGTGCCGCGGCAGCTTTCTTCGTAGCAGTTGTGGTGGCCTTCTTCGTAGTGGCAGGCTTCTTTGTCTTGGATGCTGCGGCCGTTGCCTTCGCGCTGGCCTTCTTGATAGGGACTTCAGGCTTCTTGGCGGGAGCCTTCTTCACGACCGGCTTCTTTGCAGGTACAGGCTTCGAGTTCTTAAATGTGCATGAGCACAGGTTATTCCACGGTCGATCATCACATACCTCATCATCGGATGTCGGTTTCTTCTTAGGTGCAAGCTTGACTTTGCCGGAGGGACCCTTGGGCAAAGCAAAGACGCCTGAATCGGCTCCAGATGTAATGGCGCGGTTAAGTTGGTACAAGTTCGCGCCAGAGACTTCGAGATGATAGGTTTCTTCAGCAAACTGAGACCGGCAACATTTAGTCACTTGTGGGTAGACATGGAATACATGCGCACCTTCTTGATAGTTGCTCTTGACACGCCAGCGCGAGCGTCCTCCTTGTTAGCGGTGATGCACTCCTACAGTGGTTTGAGTTCACAAATCGTTAGTTCGGCTATACTGTTCCACTGACTTTAATGATGTCCTTCCAAGAAGGATGTGAAGCGGCCTTGGGAGCAGCTTTTGCAGCAGTCTTTGGAGCGGCCTTGGTGGCGGCCTTCTTCGATGCGGGCTTTTTAGACGCGGGCTTCTTGGCTCTAGAGGAAGAGGCAGGAAGGGTCTCGATAGGGGGAGGAGAAGCTGAGGTGTTGGAGGACATTTTTAATAACAGGAGAATGTAAAAGAATTGCTGAAGTAGACCGTATGTGACGACTGAGCAATCGTTACGGCGAAGAGAAGGACAAAAGTTGGAGTCCGGCAGGGAAGGCAAGTCATCCACATTTATACTCTAGACGCGTCCAGTCACGTGCGTGCCCGTTTACTGTTTGTTGACTGTGACGCGTTCCCCGGAACCTTATTTTATAGGAAATTCAACACCGCCACGGAACCACTATGATTATCGCAACCAAGCTTGGACCCATACGTAATGAATGTTGTGGTATCATGTGGCCCCTTGTGGCCCGTGCACGTTCCGCAATAAAAAGGTTACGTTCTTCGTGCTGGATGCCCGATAATGCTTCCGACTGAACATATAAGGTCGAGTTGATCCGTTATATTGTAACGGGATCAAGTCCCTCTCAAGCTCAAGGACAGATAAGGGACACGCCGCTGCTATTCGTGTCACTTCGGCTCATCGTGTTTGATTTTCGCGACACCTTTCGTATAAGCTCGAAATATAGGGTTGTAGTGAGAAAGAACAACCATCCCTTCGTCAACGGTATCTATCTAGGGGGAGACTTACGTAGAGTATCAACCAGGGGATGTTTTAGATGATATCAAGGCGGCTTTCACACCAATGCATGTTCCTGAGTTAACGGGAGTTGTTGTGCGGTTGTTTAGAAGAACGTTTAAAAGACCACGAAGCTCGTACACATTCCATCACCTAGATACAAGGTACTTTACAGAATCGGATAGCCATGTGCATCAGAGGTAAAACTCGTACGAAAGCGTGAGGGGGGCGTTACGAAGATATATCCAAGAAGTAAAAACAGCAAGGTGGATGAAAAAGAGACTTGAACAGGAGACGAAAAGCAGCGAGGAATAGCCGTGTTTCTGAGGAGATATCAAGACGTTGGCCATGATACGCCAGAAAGAGCGTGAAATCTGGCAATGTGACCATAACAGGTGAGCACGCCACCGACACGAGTATTGTATCCGACCCTACCATGAATAACATCCTTTACTTGCGGGAAATCCTCTTGCCTCTCTGCTGCTTCGAAGCGGCTGCCCGCGTAGTCCTTTTTGTAGGAGCTGCTCCTCGCTTGGTTTTTGCAGTAGTTGTTCGTCCTGTGGCGGTCTAAAAAACGACAACGTGTCAATGCTAGCGCTCATGTCAATACAAACTCCGCATATATATACCTTCTTAGCGGTGCTTCGTGCTGTCGTAGCCTTTCTTCCAGCCGTCTTGCGAGTGGAGGTACCGGTTGCCTTAGCCTTCTTTGCAGTGGAGTGATATTTCTTTTCAGTCCTCGACTTCAGCGATGCGGAGGGCTGGGTGGTGGTCACCGGCTTCGCTGCGCGAGACTTCTTCGCCGCGGTCTTAGAAGCTGCCTTGACTGGAGCGGCTTGGCTTTCTTTGGCAGCCGAGCGCTTTGATGCTGGCTTTGTATTCTGGCAGATGAAAGTTGGGATTAAGATGAGGAGACAAGAAGGAGACAGGCGTGACGTACCTCTTTAGCTGCCTCATTGTGCCTCCGAGGCGCAAGCTTGACTTTCCCGGAAGGCCCTATATGGAATCGCGTAAAAAATAAGATGAAGCGTGGTAATTTGGAAGGAGAGACTTGCCTTTTGGCAGGACAAATCTCCCTTTATCAGCGCCTTGATGGATTGCTCGATTAAGTTGACTGGAAGCCAAAGGGTTGATTTCAAGATGGTACTTGGAATCCACAAACTGTACGATGTCAGACATAAACTATTTATACAACATACTATAATGGGTGCTTACTTTCTTAATCGCTGGACGGGATACCCCGTGACGGGTGCCATCGGGCGTCGTTGTGATGCACTCCTGGAGACAGGGGTTATTTTTCGCACAATCGCAATTGAATGCACGTAACCCAGGAAGGGGTGCGTGAAATAAATAGAATGATAACCCACGGTAATCATATCAATCCATGATGGGTGAGTTGTATGATACGTCTTCGAAGCTGCTGTCTTCTGGGCAGATTTAGCACTAGCGTCGGCGGCCTTGGTTGAGGACTTCTTCGGAGTTGACGTAGTGACCATTACTACAGTTAGGATAGAATGAAATTGACGAGAGGATAGTTGTCCAGAAATGCACACAAGAGGGGAGAGAGAGAGAGTTGGAGAGGGGGAGATCCGGATTTGAGTCGATTGAAGGTGAGGTAGGTCACGTGGCATGTAATGTCGTGCACGGACGGTGCACTGACCACCTGTGAGGGCTATCCAGTTATAGCGGAAGGACGACGTGTATTTCGTTTACCTGTCCAATGATAAGGAAGCTCAGGTATAGTAGAGTTGTTGTATAGATCCAGGTTCCATTGTTTTAGTCGCGTCACGGTACCAGATATTTAGTGGCCATCGCGCATGAACATGTCAGCAAAATAGTAGTATCCAGATTATCAGACAGCAAGCGACCTTGCAAGCAATGCAATTTGCAGTGAAATAGAAGGAACTGGAATTAAGATCCGTCAGATGTGTCGCGTTGTAATGAAAACTCGGGCAAGCCGCAAAACAGTTTAAGTTTTCTCCTGCGGCATTTCCCATAAAACTTGAAAGTTTGCGCGCACCGCGGACCGTGACGGTGACTCTGTGGACTCCCTTCGAAGTGTATCTGATTTGCCAGAGAGCAATTATAAGTATAAGTGCTGCACAGAGGGGAATTCACTACGTCAAAGATGCGGAGGTGCATTTATTGTAAATTAATTAATGCCTGAGCGCTGCCGGCACCTGGAGGCGAAAAGTAACCGAGTTCAGATCTCAGATGTACTAGTAAACGTCCAAAACTCAATTCGGGGCTACCGACGAGTGTTCACATGCTGTCAGATATTCGGACCGACTAACACGAGTACAATGATTCATGTTAGTGATGAGTATGTATTCTTACGAGTCTCGCATGTATATCTCCCAAATAGCAGGGAGCTGCAAAAGACAACTACAAGCATACCGCCGCAATGCATAGTGTTATCTGTGTATCAATAAAAGAATAAGTCAGACATGTAATGGGATGTAAGGTGACAGAATACGCACCTGACAACGCCGATATACTAGTAGTCCAACTTGCGACTCCATGCTTACCTCGCGACTATGATTCACTCAAGCATCAACTTAGCTTCCTCAAAGATCGAGTGCTTCGCGATGAATCAGAAGTTACACAGCTGCGAGTGGTCTCGATGCGCCGAACCCGGCGGGACCACCATGACACTCGGGCTTGAAAGCTCCACGAACTGGTGGACCACTGGCAGGACTTGAGGAGATCTTATATTTTGTTGTGTAGTGTTTGTGCTGATTCAACCTGACCGATCAGCGTATATGTTACAGTATCCTTACGTAGACACTGACACGTCAAGAAGGAGACCTCTCTTTTCTCTTCTCCCCCAAGTTCAACTGCATTGGTTGATTGTGAGGAGACTGGTTGCCATCATCAATTCTGGTCACCATGGCTGTCTCAGACTATCTCGTCACAGACGACCTTACTGTTCTTCTCGGCTTCATCGGTGTAACTGTATTTCTCCTCCAAAACCTCTACAAACCGCAACCTCTCGTCCACCCAATTCTCCTAGGTCGACAGAGCGACGCAGGGCGTGTGAGGCATCCAGGTGAGAGTACTGTCTACCGCAACTATGGGACAGGGCTCTTGGGCAGGGTGCGTGGACTCGGGCGCTCTACATGAAACATTCGTTGAATCTATCACAGTTCCCCGTCCGACCCGACAAAGACGTGAATGTCGTCAATGATTTCTTGAAACCTGAATTTGATGCACCGCGTACGCTCTGGTCCACCAAGGTGCGTTCGAATGTGCCTTATCCTGCACACTCACTCTGTAACGATTTGTGTTCAGATTACCAATGCTCAACTTAAAACGAGTATTTCGGCATTTGGGTCGGGAATCGCTAGACTTGTCTCAGAAGAGTCAACTGTATTGATTTTACTCAATGATTGCATCGGTACGTTCCATTTTGCCTAACGCGTATCGGGAATGATCCAAATCGGTGTGCATTCTAGAATTCCTTATCAGTGACCTTGCACTCTCCGAGCAATCCATTGCTTCCATTACGCTGAACTCCCCGAAGTTGCTTACGGGAGTTCTTGAGATGCACCGACCTGACGCCATCATTACAGACGCGACTTTTCTGCCGCATGTGCTCGAGCTCATTTATGATGCGCGCGAGCACCATCACAAAATCATCGTGGTCGGGGAGTCTGACAGCAATCTCAAGCCCAAGGGTATGAAGGAGGTGGAAATATACTCTTGGAATGAGGTGGAATCTACGGGCAAGGTACCTCAAGCGCCGAAAAATACTCCCCGTATGTACCTTTATTTCCATGCCATCATTAACCTGATTGTTGTTTAGAGTCCGATAGTCCATACACCGTGTCGTTCTTTGAGAGTCCGTCAGGTGAGAGGCGGGGAGTGCAGCTAACGCACGAGAACTTTACCTCTGGCGTGACGGCAATTAAATCACTCTTCCCCGTGGCCAGTAGCCTATCTACGCTCGATACCATTGTCTCGGCACATTCTCTGAGTACTCCGTACGGACGCGCTATCGCTTACACTGCTCTTTTTGAGGGCGCTAGCTTTGCAACGTTGCCTTCGACGACAGTCTTCCATGTTAAAGGTATGTTTGAGCTCGAATTGATGTATCTCGAAATCTTAAAGGAAATATTCAGATGCACCGACTCTGGATGTAACCGATGTCCTGTCTGCAATCAACCGCATACCATCTCCAACAGTCCTCTTCCTCAAGCCTGAACATGTCCAATCACTCACATCCGCAGTGATTAGCCGTGCGAAAAAGTCTTTCTTCTTGTACCCGCTGGCATGGCGGCACAAATTTGCTGGTCTCAGGGAAGGATTCCTTAGCAAGGATAGCCTATGGGACCGTACTGTCTTCGATGGCGCACGAGAAGCTGTGCTCGGCAAAATGGCTGATACATTGAAGGCGGTTGTGATTAGTGGTGGTGTGTTTCTCCTAATTCCTAACCCCAATAAATGATTGATCTACTTCCAGGACCTCTACCGTTTGACTCTCTTGCGCCTGCTCGCATCGCGCTCTCCGTCCCGTTGATCAACATACACACCCATGGCTCTGCTGCTGGTCCTCTCTTTGCCACGCATGCATCTGATATGCAAATGCTTCCCTCCTCATCTGCGACCCCCGAACCTGCACATGTTGGCGCTCCGAGTATAAATGTCGAGGCTAAACTCGTCGGTGTCGACGACGACGTGGTTGAAAAGGGTGCAGATCCCATTGGTGAAATCTTAGTTCGAGGGCCGCCAGTTGGGAGCATGCTGTCAGCTGAGGGTGAGAGTGGAGAGAAAAATGCGTGGGTACAAACGGGAGAGAAGGGGCGCGTGATGACGAATGGTGCGTTCAAAGTACTTGGCTTTATGTGAATTATCTTGTTATTGTAAAATCTGCTGCTTGCTACTTTATTCGCGATCGCTGCCGATTCGTCTAGAATTGTACTGCTGTGCAATACCTTGTTCGCTAAATATAAACTTTGGGAGTTGCGTCTCCACGTGGTTCACTCCATCGCGTCTGGATGGATGATTCACTTGGCATGAAACTGATCACTCGTTGTCACTGGGCCCTTTGGAGCAGCAGTTGATGTCATTCATGATCATGCGAACTCCGCCGAAGTTCCAAATGTTGTGGTGACCCCGAACTATACGTCATGCCTTCCGCCAAGTATATAAGATCGAACGAGCATTCAATAGCATTCAACATTTCAATTCAAAGCTCTTTTGTGGATCACACTCATACTCATATTCACATACTCATACCTGATTATTTACCATGGTATGCCACTGTGGTCATTTTCCCTTGGACAAGGACTAACGTTGTTTGTACATAGGGTTCAATATTCTCTGCTATCGGCTCTGGGATTAATGCTGTCGTATCTGCCATCGCGGGGGTCATAATGGCCATCGTCGGTGCTATAACGATGGTAAGTATATAGTGCTGTTGGTTAGTTCATTCACTGAGGATCGATTTTATTTATTCTGCAGGTGATCGTCACCATATTTGACGTCATCGTGGATATCCTCTGCTGTAGATGCTTTGGCTCGCGCCGCTCCAGCAGGCGCACAGGACGCAGGAGCAGAACGGGGCGTGGTGTCTACTAGATGCATAATGCATGAGAGGTTGAGAGGTTCGCGGACGATTGATACTTTTATACACGCGCGCATTGACCCGGCTGCGTTTTTTTGCTAATATCCACCCTTTACATATCCAAATTCCTGCCTTCTGAATGGTTTATCGTTTATCTTAGACTGTGGTCGGACTCGATAATCATGTTGAATGAATGAATGAAAGTGATTCTATAGACAAACCTGTTCCGTTCTCGAACTCCAAAATAGTCGTTCCTTCTATACTGCTTGTCAGTGAGCGAGCAATCCCTGAGACGCGTAAATAAGAGTCAACAAGTGTAACAGCGCTTTTTCAAGAATGACATAGTGTTTACCACAGTCCTGGTCTACAGCGCTCCACCTACCACCTGCCATGGGTAGTTCCTCATCTAAAGCTGCCCGCAGGCTACCTAAGGAAAAACCGTCGTGGGCTGGTACTCGTACACCCTCAGAACAAGGCAGTGCTCAAGAAACCCGACATTCCATGCCCTCAAGACCACTGGCATTCGAACGTAGGACTGATGGTGCGCCCGAGCTATCCGCGTCACTCACGGCCTATTGAAACGTCGTGTTAGCGGTCGAAGCGGACGCCAAAGACCCCCAGTTCATGTCCAAGCTAAGCCGGCTGGGCCCTGTACAAGTTGACCACCATATGCGGCCCGTCCGACCAGTGCGTGTCCTCTGCAATACCGAGTCCCGCTCTTATCAGGGTCTTGGGTTATTCACAGGCAGATTACATTCAGAATATGTACCGCTCTCGCATTCAGTCTGAAGTAGAAGCTTCGCCGTCGCACTCTACTCGAAATCGTCTCCTGGCCGCATCCCTCAGCGAGTTACTTGAATCCCGGAAAACAGTCAAGTCCCAAGCAGAACTCCAGGCCTTGGCAGAGCGGTATGGAATTGATGTTACTAAGCTGACCGAACTCGCAAGGTTCATCAATACACCCTCCATCGATGAGAGTACGATAGTAAAGGGTGTGAATCAGGACGGAGAAGAGACACTGACGATGACGGTGAGTCTATGTCAGCTGTTCTAGTGCAGGCGAGTGACATTGCGAAATTCAGGCTCAGTGGGTCGATCCAAAACTCGAGAAGTGAGGAGATTCATGATATATAATTACATCCTTGTTTCGCCAAAATGAATACAGTCATCTGATCATTATCTGTGATGATACAAGTCCTATAGGGTAGATATGGGGGGACGACGGATAAAGTACAATGCAAACCACAAACGGTGGTTCCAAACCCGAAACACTAGAAATGCACTTGCATCGCGCTCGCCTGTGCCGATTCAGCGGGGCAGTACGGACATTTGACACGTCTGAAAACACTATGACACCAAACAAATTCAGATGAAGACGAAGAACATACCCGTTAGATTTGCACAATTTTTGCAAACTGTCTTTCGATATGACGTGCCCGCATGTCATCATCATCGGGGGATTCTTGTCAGTGGATTGCTCCTTGGATACTGGGCAAGCAAAAATGGAGTGATAACGGTTTTCTGGTGCCAGCGGAATTTCGATCTGCAGATGTAATAAGACTCAGATCGCATCAACAAAGGGAAAATACAGACAGGCAGCTCGTCAGTCTGACTCCATTCGCTCTTGCGCTCTTTCATCACTGTCCGAGCTTTCTCAATTCTAGCCAAGGCACCTCCGCCACCAATGTCACCTATAACTCTCAGCGGTACTTGTCGACTCATGCCAAGATTTGCACAATATTCCTTGGCGAAAAGTGGCTCTAGGTCTGTATGCACTGAGTCTGAGGCCAGATCTGCGTACGGAGATCGCTGAAGGCGTTCCTTTGGGAGATACAATACGGAAGTCAGGAGTCTCTGGAACTCTGTTGCATGTTCTGGGTAAAAACTGCGTAAGGTAGCATTTGCATACGAGATGGCTGGAGCAGCATGCAGTGGTCCTGACAGGAGGAGGCGGATGAACTGAGAACGATGCAGGTAAAATTCCAGTGGAGAAGATCGTTTCCGGAGAAATTCGCGGTTCTTCAACGACCACCTACAAGTAGCGCATATGAGGGAAAGTCATGTGGGAGCCATGAAACGTGGCGCACTCTAATGCAGGTCCTATATCCTGCCTCTTTAATGCCAACACGACACGGTGCAGGTCCTGGAATTGAGTTTGTAGTTCAGCCTCGATGTGTATACCGCACTCCTGCGAAACATTTCAGTTAACCTTTGGAAATCCCGTCATTCCTCACTTGTATGAAGGTCTCTGCTGTTGAAAACTGGCCAGTGCGCAGGAAATGTAGGGCAATGGTTCTTTCAAGAGCCGCTTGCGCACGTTCCGAGGTGAAAAGAGGCTCATGTGTCGGAAGGGGCTGGGTGAATCTCTGTGGAGGAAGTCGTGTGAGGGCATACTCACGCATCAGTAGTAGGAGAATATGCGAACCTTGTCTAGGGCCTTGCCAAATCTCGCGATGCCATTATAAATCTCCTTCTGTTTCTCGTCTATTTCCTTCTTCTTTGCTTCGACGGTTTGTGCTAGATGAACATAAGTGTCCTCTGTAATGCTCCCAGCGTTGATGCGATCCTTCGCTTCTCGTAGAGACTGAAGAAGGGAGTCCAAGGAATTGTCAATAGATGGCGTTTTCCCCTGGGCTTTCTCCGTAAGCTTCTCGAGCTTGAGCAGCTCTTTGAGTGGAGCATCCATATCGTCCCTGCTGAAGTGACTAAGTAAGCACTGCTACTATATGTAAGTCACGCACATATTATTACCCGTCACGCGTCGGTCCTGTCACGCCAATAATGCCTCGATTCCTCTTCGGTGATGAGCTCGGCAATATAAAATCGGTGCAGTACGATCCGGCTTCCCAAGAAACATCAAAATCAGTCTTGAAGACTCTGCATGACGGTACCGCATCAGGCAGAACGAAAGGCATCCAAAAACTCGCGTTGAACAACGCAGGGGAGAAGTCATTGGTGCGTTCAGCCTGCTCATCGCGTTAGTAAACTTCTCGAGTAATGCTGAAATAAAGTTATCAGCTGCTCATGCTAATGGAGCTGTTTCAACTTTTTCACTGAACGAGGACGATCTACTTGAGTTACTAATTTACAAGGGTGGAAGGAGACTCGAATCCGAGCTGATCAGTCATTTATCGGTTTTGCGGCTTCTGGAAGGTGAGTTCATGTATCCAAGTTGCTTATACTGTGGTGCTGAAGTGGAGAAGATCCATATTCTCTTGCACTACCAATGGCGCCCTTCTGATGTCGACTTTAAAGGACGACAACAGTGGGGTTAGCCATAAACTTGCTGCCTTACCGTCCCGACTATGCGACTGGCGTCTCTCACATGACCGTCAAACATTTGCATACGGAGGCGACGAGGTGGAGGTATCTGTCTGGGATACAGAACGTGCATTTGCCTCTCCATCTGAAAGTGCAGCAACGGGCACACCAGCTAATGGTGGCAAAAAACGGAAACAAAGTGATACACTCTTTCCTGGAGAAGTTTGGCGCGCAAAAAATGTACAAAACGATTTTCTCGGACTGCGACAGCCCGTTCACAACACATGCTTAACTTACATCTCTCCGTCGACGTCTGCGAGCCAACATCATCTTCTTGCGGGTACACGTCTCGGGGACATGCGCCGTTACGATACTCGTGCTGGGCGACGACCTATTGCTGTGTTTCAAGGAATAGGAAAGATCGGTGGTGTACGAACAGTTGAGAAAGGATTCTCAGAGCAGTCAGTGTTTTTTGTTTAACACCGTCGTTCACATTTACTAATCGCTACATATTAGTGAGGTCTTTGTCTCAGATCACGGCTCAAATGTATATGCGATAGATTTGCGCAGTGGGAATATCGCATACGGGTACAAAGGTTTGCTATCCAGGTTACAATTAGTGATCTTCTTTGACCGAATGTCTCGTATCTAGGGCTATCGGGCACTGCCAGTTCACTGGCTGTGTGCCCTACCCACCTCGCCTCTGCATCCATAGATCGATATATACGCATACACAGCGTCGTTCCGCTTCCTGATAAGGTTGGGCAGCACCTCGACAAGAAGGGAACTGTTTTGGAGCGCGTTTTCGTGACAACAATACCAACGGTTACTATTTGGGATCAAGAGCAAGTTGCTGAGCCAGTGAGTGATGAGGAACAGGAGGGAGAGGACATATGGGAAGGTATGAAAAATGTTGGAGAGAATGATGACGAGACTTGAGGTAGTGGACCCATTTATTGCATTACTCTGACGCCTTTGTAGCCTTCGTCGTCTTCAAACTTCCGAACGTGATTTTCTTTTTATATTACCCGTGCAGGTCGCACTGCATATCAAAACTTCTTCGAAGATGTAGTCAGAGAGGTAGCTAGTTTAATCAAGACTGACAATTTAAACTAGCTTCTACATGTTCATCAAGCCTGTTAGGCCTCGCCGGTTGTCATATGCCAGAGCATTGAGCTCCTGGCGCCCTATCTCGACACTGTTCAGCCGTCTGGTCAGTGGAGTCTGTTCGAAGTTCTGTCAGAACTACGGAGGTGGTATATTTAGACAAACATCCGCATAGCGCCCTCGATGTACACATCATCGTAAACATGAGGATTACACATGGGACGCACCTTACTTGAATGGACACAACCCAGCTCCCGAGACCCACAAATCCTTCCCTTGTTTTCAGGCCATCACTCGTTTTCAAGACTCGTTTGAGTTCTGAATATTACTTGTGAGTCGCAGCCCCGGCTCTTCTGCCAGTCAGGGCTGAGCACTCGCTCAGACGCTCAGAAAGACATCTTGAAAATTCTCCAAGAACAACCCAACGGCTACGCAAACATCGTCCGGCAGATGTCAGGTGAGTCAGAATCTGATCTCGCAAAAGCAAACTTTATGACTAACAATGCATCGTGCGCTTCTATTGGCAAGAGTTGAGGTAATAAAAGAAGATAGACCTATCCACTCCCCTCCAAACAAACTATTATATTTGAAAGATCCCGCCCAGCTGCTCTCACATACTATCACCCGTTGCTGAGAGGCACAACGTCGACCATGTCTTCACCCAACACTGAAATGAAAAATCTGACCACGACCTCCGCGAAGCCCAGCCAGATGATCCAAGGACATACCGAATACGTGTGGAATGTTACACAACTGCCCGACGGACGACGCATCGTCACATGTTCGGAGGGTGGCTCACTCCGACCATGGGACCTGGAGAGTGGCGCACAGATAGGCGATGACTGGCGAGATGACGGAGAAGATGTACCAATAATAGCCATAGCACTGTCTCCGAACGGCGAAACGGTGGCAAGCATCAGCTAAACCTCAAGGCACTTTTCGGCACTACGCGGCACTACGCGGTACTACGCGGCAACTACATAGTACTCAGTAGTAGTAAGGTTTAGCTGATGCCGCGATGGGAAAGTGAAATTATGGGATGTAGAGAGGCGGGAAGTCATCGTCAAATGGACAGGACACAGTGACCTTGTGGGGTGGTGTGTAGATGGAGAGCGTGTGCTGAGTGGATCCTGGGACGGGACAGCAACGGTGCGGGATGTCGAGACCGAGGAAACAATGTTGATCCAATAAATACCGGGCATGAGAAAGTGTTCGTGACGATATTTTCGCGCGACACAACCAAGATTGCGACGGGCGAACAAAACGAGGATGGTGTAAAAATCTGGAACGCGAAGATAGCTCTCCACAATTGAGCATAAAAACTTAGTTTGGAACTTGGCATGGACCTTGGATCAGAAGAACCTTATCGTCGGATGCAAGTATTGGCACGATTAAGATATTCTTTGTCCTCTCCTTGCTGCAGAACGACCGCCTCCTTGCGAGCACGTCAATATTGGATAACACAGGAATCTTGACACAAACCTCCAAGTCGGCCAACCTCTGCAGCATGAAGAATATCTCAATGTTGCTGCCTTTTCTCCGGATGGAAAGTTACTAGTACTTGTTGTAGCGACGAAAACGCGTGCGTATGAAACACTCACACCATCCTGAAAGATGATGACCTCGAAGACCTCTTGTCCCTTCCGGATGTTAGTCTAAACTCGTCAGATAATACTCCATCACCTCATTGACGATTGCGACTCCCAGGTGCCGCGAGATGGATACGAACGGAAATCACGCTGATTTCTTACTCGCAGGTCGATCGAAGATCGTTGATGGACGTCCGTGATTTCTTTTTCCAAGCTTTTCAATGTTTGTAACTTATCATATGCTAGACCAATGCTACACGACGTCGAGCCCAGCGTGAGCACGCCCGTCTACCGGGAGGCTTATTTTGATGATGCGCGAAACAGCGTTCATGTGTGTCGTCAACAATCAATCAAACAGTTATTTTCTAACGCCTGTCTTCTCAGTCATCTGCGACGCCCGGCACTCATGTCCGTTCCTCTGCATGTCGCCGCCGTGCTCTCTCGCCATCCTCTACATCACGTATACATGCCATTCTCAATCGATTTTCCTCGCTCTTCCCTCGCTCTCAACCCAACGCCGACTCTGAGTCAATAGAACTCCCACACAACCCAGGTCCAAGTATCTCTCAGCACCAGCACAGTCGAAACAGTCCTCGTCCTGTTGAAATTGCTGCTGTATGTGACAAACAGGTAAGTCTCGTTTGTACTGTTCCGCTGCAGTCTACTTTTTATTATTATTATACAGTTATCGTATGTTGCTCAGCGACCGGAACTTGTAGCGAACGAGTGAAACGCATCAAAAACCCCACACGGTCGTCTCGTTGCACTTTGTTCATCTACTGTGTATCTATTGAAGACTCTGATCATGTTCAAGACTCTGGTGATACCCAAGATTCTAGTGATGCTGAAGCCTCTAGTGGTGTTCACAAGTCGTCAATAGTGTCACAGCGCATGTTGAATCAAGTTCTTGTGTACTTATAATATCGTCGCTATCTCCGCGCACCACGCGTCGTATTTTGGATAGCGGTTGTGCAGGTTCGCCTACCCTGCAGAATGCGCCATCCATTACTGAAACCCATTACCTGCCGAAGCGCCCAGATGACTTGTTGTGCCTTGAGATACATGTGATTTGTCGTATCTACAATGTTTCAATTTGATGCGTTGATAGCGGTGAAGAGTAGCGATCGTCTATTCCCAGTTTTGGGATATATGAACGCGCAGCATGATTATCCTCTTCGTTATCTGAGGCGATCCTGCGGAAGTGGGGAAAGTAGGACCAGTCTGTCGAAGTTGTGCCAAAAGCTAGTTAGGTAAACGGCAAACAACATGGCGCCAGAGCCAGAATCCGAGCGCTAGCGCTTAATATCTACAGCATCGTAAACACGAGGTTAACACATGGGACGCACCTTATTAGACGATTTGAACGAACACAGCCAGCTTCCGCAACTCAAACCAACACTCCCATCGTCTCAATTTCAGGTCATCATTCATGTTCAAGACTGGTTTTGAGTTCTGAACGGTGCTTGTCGTGAGTCATAGCCTCAGCGCTTCTGTCAGGTAGAGCTGACCAGTCGCTCGGACACTCACAAAGATCACCTGCGAAGTGTCCAAGAACGCCCCAGCAACAACTTCATACACCATCTGGAAGACGTCCAGTGAGTCAGAATCGAATCTCATATAGCAAATGGTCTGACAAGCAATGCCTTGTGCTTGACAAAAATTGAGATAAAAGAAGATAGGCCCATCGACTCACCGGATCTCCGCCTTCCAAACAACCAGTTCCGATTCAAAGATCCTGCCTAGCTGCTGCCACATAATATCTCCCATAACTGAGGTGCACAACGTCAACCATGTCTTCACGCAACGGTGAAATGAAAAATATATCAACGATAAAGCCCTGCCAGACGATACGAGGACATACCAACATCGTCCGGAGGGTTGTACATCTGCACGGCGGACGACAAATTATCACATGTTCGGATGACGGCTCACTTCGACTATGGAATCTAGAGAGCGGCGCACAGATAGACAACGAGTGGCGAGATCAGGGGAGAAAGACAGGAGTGACCGCCATGGCATTGTCTCCGAACGGCAAAACAGTTACAAGCGGAAGCCGCGATGGGAAAGTGGAATTATGGGACGTCGAGAGACGGAAAGTCATCGCCAAATGGATAGGGCACAGTGATACGGTGAGGTCGGTGTGTTGGGGCAGAGACGGAGAGCGCGTGCTGAGCGGATCCTATGATGGGACGGTAAGAGTGTGGGATGTCGAGAGAGGGGACACAGTGCTAGGTCCAATCAAGACCGGGCACAAGATAGTGTACGCGGCGATATATTCGCACTGCACAACAAAGATTGCGACGGGTGGACTGAATGGAATCAAGATCTGGGATGCCAACACAGGCGAACTGCTCTCCACAATTATACCGGGAATAGTCTGGAGTTTGGCATGGACCTCGGATCAAAAGACGCTTATAGCGGGGTTACGTGATGGCTCCATTAGGATATTCGACACTGCCACATGGAAGCAAATCGCCATTCTGAAAAGTCACGAGCGCGGCGTCTATGCCATCTCCTTATTTCAGAGCGACCGCCTCCTTGCGAGCACATCCCGCGATACAACTGTCTGTCTGTGGAATCTTGACACAAACACCCAAGTCGGTCAACCCCTGCAGCATAAACGTGACGTCAATGGCGCAACCTTTTCTCCTGATGGAAAGCTGCTAGTCACCTGTTGTAGCGACAAAAACGTGTACGTATGGGACGTTTACACCATCCTGAAAGATGCTCCCCTCGAAGACCTCTTGTCCATTCCTGATGTTAGTCTAAACCTAAACACGTCAGCTAGTGCTCTATCACCTCATTAACATCGTCTACCCTCAGGTGCCACGCGATGGATACGAACAGAAGGTACGGACAATTGAGGATATAATACAGATCACGCTAACCTCCTACTCACAGGTCGCCCGAAAGTCGTGGGACGTACGTGACTTGTTTGCCAACATTTTCAATGTGTGTAACTATCGATATTCTAGACTGATGCAACACGTCGAGTCCAGCAGGAAGAACCTCACACTGAACCATCGTCATCGTCTTTCCTAAATGTCAGTAGTACTCTCGCTCTTCATTCCTCCCCCTTGCTCACAGGAACACCGCAGGTCGATGCTACAAACTCTTTTGCGCGACCTCAAGGTGACGACATCGTGGAGGCGGAGGATGATAATTCATACGACAACTTTTTCGCCGTACGATTTTTACTTTATCTTGCCAAGGACCCTACCTGATATTCACTACTGTATGACTCACTACTCGTAGTCTTCCCAGCCTTCTCTTGCTCCCGCAACATCCGCTTGCATCTTCTCCAACCTTTCTGTTCCCCACCCTCCAGTAAATGAATCCGTGCGATTACAAGAACACCCGAAGCGCCGTTTCCACGGTCTTTCAGAGTCTCCCGTTCTACTGCCTGCGAACGGCAAACCAACCGGGCATACACCAGAAGGGAGCGTCGGAGATGGAGATGATGATGCGGAATGTGACAGGGATGTTGACCGACCTCGTGTAAGTTCTGTCTTGACTTTTCTGCACTATTACCTCACCACCGTACAGAACAACGACAAAAATACAGATCAACAAGTGCTCCCTGCTAGCGCAGAGACCCCTCTGTCCGATGATCCCCCTGCTGCGCATGACAACAATGACAATCGGATGCTGTGGGAATCGCTGATGCGTGCTCGAGGAAAAGACACCTCTTCCAACTATGAAGAGGAGGAAAACAAGGGAGATGAGAACAACCTGAGGCCGAAGCAGGACGATGGCCAGTGCAAGGGTTCTACTTCGCCGTATTGGGAATCAACTGCAACAGAGAAACAGCCCCGCCAAGAATCAACGGATGCGTCAGATTCATTGCAAGATCTCACCAATCATCTCCAGGGAAAGTCTGACTATCCGATCGCTTCTGGAGGCTATGGGGACATCTGGAAGTGTGAATTGGTGAAGGCCAGTGAGACTGTTGAGGTAGGCCCAAGCTCGTGGAAATTTCCAACCGATCATGCTGAACTTAATGTAGGTAGCAGTGAAGACCATCCGTGCCTTCGACGCGAGTGATGATGTCTTGGTGCGCAGAAATTCCAAGGTAAGTCTTCTTTCATAACGTGCCAGTTTATAGGTGGTGACTCTGTCCAGAGAGTGCGTCGTGAGCTGAAGGTCTGGGACCGTCTCAGACATGACTGTATTCTTCCACTGTGGGGAGTGGCAAATAATTTCGGGCCCTACCCCGCAATGATTTGCCCGTGGGTTAAAAACGGAACTCTCACGGACTTTCTTGAGCGCGAACAAGACATGTTATCATCTCAAGATAAGTTCTCCCTTGTAAGCCTTTTTCACAAGTATTGGAGATGCTTGCCGACCTGAAGTTGAAACACATCAGCTAGATGACATCGCCCTTGGACTGCAATACCGTGAGTCGTCCATCACTCCACCGAGTTTTCAAATTCATCTTAGTTCAGTACACGATAAAACAATTGTCCATGGTGACCTGACAGGGGTATGTGCAGCTACCCACGAAAAATATACACTATTGCTCACCAATTCTCCAGTCAAATGTCTTGGTTCATGGCAATGGTCGGGCATGCCTTGCTGATTTTGGACTCTCAACAGTCATGGAGTTCATTGGTACTTCCTATCTCACGAGCACCATCAAGGGCAATATCCGATGGGCTGCTGCAGAGCTATTTGAAGTCCCGGAGGACGATGAAGAAGATGGGGCAGCGGTCTCACTTAGCACCGAGTGCGACATATATTCATTTGGCAGTATCACCTTGCAGGTCAGTCATTCGGACTTTCGAACCAAAGATCTCGTTCACTTTGGGCGTGCTCTAGGTGCTGACGTGCAAGGTACCGTACTACAATGTGAAGAAGGATAATGTGGTGTTGGGGCAAGTGATCAGAGGTAAGAAACCAGAGGCTCCCAAGGAATCACAGATAGCACCATCGCACTGGGATTTGATAGAACGATGCTGGTTGTCTCGTGCAAGTCGTCCATCGGTTCGAGACATCGTAACGTTTGTAGCACGTGAACGACAAGCTCTGGTCTCCTGAACTGTCTCACGTACCATGACATCGATGAATGTAACATTTCTACAATTAATATATACACATGTGTGAACGCCCAACAAAGACTCGGTGACCACTATTGAGTTATCTCCATGTAGTTCGCTAAGTTTCTGTTCATTCAATCTCTCTAAGTACAGGTATCTAACCTGTACAATCAAAGTTAGGAAACGGTGAGACCTCCTTCATGGGCGAAACACCTGTTTGTAGCTCCCGCTAGATACCATTTCCGCAAGACCAGCTCAAATTGACGCAATAGGCAGAATCGGAGAGGTAGTTCTATTAAAGACTTGCCAGAATTGTTTCATTCCTCTGCTCCTACTAGTACTGTACGACATGGTTATTATACACATGGCGAGACCTCTCTACTTTGAAATCATCTTCACTCAAAGGCTCGCTGTGAGAATTTGCCCAAACATCTCCTTCAAGAATGCGTCCGAGTTCGGCGGTCGGACCAATAAATTGCGTCAGCCACCGCTCACCGCTCAGGTATTAATACGAGTCGCTCAGGAGCTGGCCTTGCGAAGTTCACCACCATTGCTGTCAGAGGTTCGCGACGGATGCCCGACGACAGCTCATAGACCGGGAGAAGGTCCCACTGAAGGTAATCATAGAAGGAAGCGGAAATGAAAGAATGTTCTAGGAGGCACAAGACGACCGTAACATTAATATTTGTCCTCACTGAACTTTGTTCTAGCGGCGGGCGCCGCCACTATTGGTAGTGGCAAAGTATACTTTCATATGGCTGTCTGGTGTCGGAGTTCGTGGTCACATGACGAGCTCGACACTACTATACAGTTGTGGCTGAACCTTATTTCGTCAGTTTTATCTTTAGCGTATCTACTGTTTTGTATACTTTACGCGTTTGCAACAGGTTCCCTATAAACCTGAGTTGGTCTTACTTTGTAAGCACGCGCCTGAGACTTGCGGAAACTCAATATCTGGGGCCTTCTCCAGGTCTACGCGCTGTCATAGGGCAATCGTCACAAACTTCTTACAGCAGTGGTGGTGAACTTCGCCAAGCCAACTCCTGAGCAACCCACTTTGACGCCTGAGCGGTGAGCGGTGGTTGAAGCAATGGAGCAGGACTTATTGGACCGACCGCCGAACTCGGATGCATTCTTGAAGGAGATGTTCGGGCAAGTTCCCGCAGCGAGCTTGTGAGAGAAGATGATCTCAAAGCAGAGAGGTCTCGCTGGCATGTGTACAATAATCATGTCGTAAAATACTAGTCGGAGCAAAGGCAAAGGAATGAAACAATTCTGGCAAGTCTTTTAAACTGCCTCTCCCATTCTGCGTATTGTGTCAATTCGAGCTTGTCGTGCGGAAATGGTATCTACCCCGAAGCCACAAGCAGGTGTGTCGTCTGTGAAGGAGGGCCATCTCAGCAGTGAGTTCCCATTTCCTATCCTTGAGCGTGCAGGTACCTGTACTCAGAGAGATTGAATGAACAGAAAACTGAACAGAACTACATGGAGACAACTCAATAGTGGTCACCGAGTCTTTGTTGGGCGTTCACACATGTGTATATATTAATTGTAGAAATGTTACATTCATCGACATGGTACGTGAAACCATTCAAGAGACCAGAGCTTGTCGTTCACATGCCACAAACGCCACGACTTCTCGAACCGATGGACGACTTGTACGGGCCAACCAGCATCGCTCTATCAAATCCCAGTGCGATGGTGCTATCTGTGATTCCTTGGGAGCCTCTGGTTTCTTACCTCTGATCACTTGTCCCAACACCACATTATCCTTCTTCACATTGCAGTAGGGCACCTTGCACGTCAGCACCTAGAGCACGCCCAAAGTGAACGAGATCTTTGTCTCAAAAATCCGAGTGACTGACCTGCAAGACGATACTGCCAAATGAATATATGTCGCACTCGGTGCTAAGTGAGACCGCTGCCCCATCTTCTTCATCGTCCTCCGGGACTTCAAATAGCTCTGCAGCAGCCCATCGGATATTGCCCTTGATGGTGCTCGTGA